>MXQC01000017.1:0-155585 GCA_002094185.1 Zhuliangozyma boniae
TGACCATTGCCCACAGAATCGACACCATCATGGACAGCGACAAGATCTTGGTGTTGGACAAGGGGCAGGTGGCCGAGTTTGACTCGCCCGAGAACTTGTTGAAGAACACGGACAGTATCTTCTACTCGCTCTCGAAGGAGGGCGGCTACATCGAATGAGGACGGGGGCCTGTGGTTGTGGTTGTGGTAGATACTTTTTGGCATGGAATCATTAGAATATGATGTATCTTGCACTTTTCTGCTGCAGCCTACTGTTATAATCCTTTTATTTCTTGTATTTTGTGAGACACTAATTGGAGCGGCTTCTATGTATACTGCTCCCCCTACTTTCCCAACTTCTTCAACTGGTCCTTCTTCTGCGCCAACTGCTTCTTCTTCTTCTGCAAGTCTGCATTTCTGGCCTCCTTCTTCTCGATCCCATACTGCATCTTCTTGTACAACTTGCGCTGCTTATTGCTCATCATGATCTTCTTCAACTCCTTCTCCTCGTCCTCCTCGGCGGCGGCAGCAGTAGACTTTCTCTTCTTGTTCTTCTTGTCGGCCGAGTCGATTTCAGAAAACTTGACGCCGGCGGCCTCCATCTCCAACTCTCTTTGCGCCTTGAGGTCCTCGTCTTCATCAACATTATCTTCTTCTTCCTCTTCCTCCTCTTCCTCCTCTTCCTCCTCTTCCTCCTCTTCCTCCTCTTCCTCCTCTTCCTCTTCCTTTTCTTCCTCCTTCTCCTCCTCCTGTTCGGCCTCTCCTCCAGCGGCTTTCTCTGCTTCGGGGTCGTACCCGCCGGCATCTCCCCATGGCGACAAGTGCGGTGGCAATGTTTCGCCCGGCGCATAGGGACCCACGCTCAATAACTCGCTCTTGTTCACACAGTCAAATACCCACTGCGGCTGTATGTACGTTCTCCCCGCCACCCGCTGCAACACCTTGGGCCGGTCAATGATCTGGTGCGTGATGTTGCCCAAGTCAAGCTGCGCGTACGCCTCGGCGTCGTTCATCTTCAATTCGTCCAAGGCAATCTCCGACACAAGTTTGCCCCCGCACGCAAGAATGCAGAACTCCAAAATGTCGAGCGGCACCTCTCTGCCTACGTAGAAAATGAACTTGGAAAACAAGCTCGAGGTGGGAGACGCGTACTTGGAGGGCTGCGACAACGAGTCTTCCTTGGTGGCAGTGAACTCGTCCAACTCCACCTCCTCCACGTTCTCGCCAGCACCGGCGTCTGCATTGGCACGATCAGCATCGGCTTCTGCGCCCTCTGCAGCGTCAGCGCGGATGGCTCGGCTAATCTCGTCACTCGACAACGCCTTGCCCTCCTCTGTGTTGACTTCGGGCTTCTTGGGCAAGGGCACGTCCTTGGACTGCAACACATATGCGCTCAACCCGCCAATGCCCTTCAACTTGTCGGTGTCAATCACGGGCGGGTAGATTAACCCGGCCTCGTTGTACAACCGGAACAAGACAAAGTGGAGCAACGTCGAGTAGAACTCCAAGAACGTCAACATGATGCGGAAGTCAACGTCGGTGGGAATGTTGGTGGGGAACTTGTAGGGCACCAACCATCTCACCTCCTGCCCCTTAACGGTGGCCAGGTAGTACACGCCCTTGATGCTCACAAACACCTTTTTCAACACCTTCTCCTTCGACACGTATGCCATCCACTGGCTGCACACGCGCTCGGCGTCCTTGGTCACGCGCGAGCTCACCTTGTCGGTGGCCGGCATGATGGCAAACAAAAACAACATGTTCAACGGGTCGTCCAAGTCGCGCAACGCATCCAAAAACGTGGGATACCGCTCCTTGATGATGTGGTTCAACGTATACTTGGGCCGGTTTTCGTCCAACTTGGCGGCGTCGCCCACCTCCCCGCGGCCGAGCGCCCGCTGCAACTTCTTGGCAAACGTCTTGTGCTCCCTGAACTTGGCCAACACCGGCTCGTGCAAGAGGTACAGGATGTCCTTGGTGTAGTAGAATGTTACCGGCGCCGTACTGCCCTTGTTGGCCTTCTTTTTGTTGCGTGGTTCCCGGGGGTAGATGCCCTTGAAGATACAGAGCCGGCGGAAGTCCGCCAACGACACCTGGAGCTTCTTGACCGCTTGCGTGCGCGTGATGAAGTTCTTGGCGCTTCCAGATGTTCCCTTCTTCCTTATTCTGCCCATGGTGTCCTCTTGTGGTGGTGACGATGGTACTGCTGTTGCTGTTGCTGCCGAAACCCTGACTCCAAACAGCGTGAACAAGCAAAAAAATTTCGGAAACTCATCTCATCCGCTGAAGCAGGCGAAAAGAAAAGAATGTCGCAGGCGACATTGTCGTGAAGGGATATAATGTCGTGATACAGCTATACACACAAACTACACGCCTTACCCCTTACTTGGGGTGCTTGTTCTGCCGGCGCTCCCCTTCCGTGTTCACTGCCTTCTCAAACTCCCTTTTGAACATGTAGACGAGGGGCCACATCTCGTTGTAGCGGCAGTGCCGGATCAAGTTGGTGACGGTTTCGGCGCGGCCGGGGAGCAAGCAGCTGTCGCGCAGCATCACTTCCCGCGATACCAACACCGGCGTGTAGAACAAACCCGGGAACGCATCCGCCAACTGGAATACGATCTTCTGTAGGTCTGTCATGGGGTACTGGTCTAGACACGGCTCGTTTACGGACGCGTACACCTGCGCCGCTGTGCGGCGCACGAGAGCCACAAGCCGGGTGTATATCCGCACGTGCTGCTGGTTGCATGGGTCAAGCTGGAGGTAGGAGTACAACTCGGCGGAGGATATGTGCAAGTCGGAGGCAACGACTAGTCTGGTCAAGGTCGTGGTGGGCGTCTCGCATGGGCGCTTATGTGTGGGCCGCCCGTGTGAGTGCACGCCCATGCTGGTGTCCCTGGTTGCTTAGGTATCCGCCTGTGCTTGACGCCGGCCCAAAAAAAGGGGAAACGGTGTCCCTTCTGGAGTTTTTGGACCATGCAATGACACAAACACAGAGGCACCAAGAAGCTCTACATCTCCCCAGTCCGTTGCTAGCATTACTCAACCGCCAAGCAGCAGCGCCCCTGCCAGCGGTGCCCCCATCAGTGGTGCCCCCGCTCGTTTCTGCGGCCGAGATGAACAACACCTTCTATCAGCGTCTGCTTGAACGTATGTTCAGCTCAACGCATGTCTTCGGCGTCAACATCAGTGCTCGCTGCGACGCCATGAGACTCAAGATGGACTTGAAAGCGGTGCTCCAGGAAAATGGCATCTCGTTCGAAACGTACGCCAGCATCTCTGACTTTGGCTCGTTGTTCCCTGAGTTCTTCCGCACCCATGGAACATCCCTGGGCATGAACGAGGACAATGGTGACGGCGGTGGCAATGTCTTCGTCGCTTCTGCTACCATCCACCCGTACGACTTTGGCGACTACTCCACCGTGTTTGGCAACTCCCTCAGCGTGGTCAACTTTGAGCAGCTCTTCAAAGGCGCAGCCGCACAAGACGCCAGGCTTCCGTACGATTTGTTTACAATTTAAGGCGTGCCGCCCTCCAATGTGGCACACGCCCCCCCAATTCGCTTCTCTCCCTCGTGTTCACCTAATCTCACTTATGTCCACATGTCCCCCCACGTTTTCGCTACCATGTGCTTAGCTCCGATGGCACAAAGAAATTTTTCTTCTTTATTAGCATACAGCCTTAGCCACCATCACACAACACGAGACTTGGTCCAACAAACCATCCAGGCACCACCACTCAGACGCCGACTGTACCATGTCTTTTCCCGATGTGCTCAGAAGAGGAGACGAGTTCCTCAACGAGTATCCGCGCACAGCCCCGTGGTGGAACTACGCCTCGCACGCAACGTGTCTATTTATGATTCTCAACTCCAAGGTCATCCTCAACACGCTCTATAAGCCACGGTTGCACAACATTGAGAAGCTCGACATGGCCATGGCCAAGGCGAGAAGCGAGGACCGCGGGTTGTTGACGGTGATGAACCACATGAGCGTTGTCGATGACCCGGCGTTCTACGCGGCATTGCCGTGGCGGTACCACCTCGATATCGACACCATCCGGTGGGGGTTTGGAGCGCACAACGTGTGCTTTTCTACGGGGGCACAGAGCTGGTTCTTCAACTTGGGCAAGATCTTGGGCACCAAGCGGTTTGGCGAGGGGCCGTTCCAGGGCAGCGTGGACGCTGCCATCCGCATCTTGAGCCCCGACGACACCTTGGACCTCGAGTTCACTCCCGGGGTCAAGGACGAGCAAAAGCCAGTGCTATTGCAGACGGTGAACGACAACCTCCGCGGCCACCCCAGCAGCCACGTCAGGGACACGGGCCTGGAGTTGGTCAAGTTTGTCAAGCCGCTGCCCGCATCCACCAACGTTCTCATGTCCAAATCGCCGTTTGTGCGCACCAAGACGTCGTGGTTCCACGTGTTCCCCGAAGGGTTTGTGTTGCAGTTGAAGGAGCCGCATCAGAACTCGATGCGCTACTTCAAGTGGGGCGTCTCGCGGTTGATATTGGAGGCCACACGCACTCCCGTGGTGGTGCCGCTCTTTTCGTATGGGTTTGAAAAGGTCGCCCCCGAGGATGCAGCCGAAACGGGCATCCAGCGGTGGTTGCCGGCAAACTTTGGTGCCGAGATCCACATCAGTGTAGGTGATCCCGTTGACGACGATGTTCTTGAACAGTACCGGCAGAGATGGCAGAACCTTGTCACCAAGCACGTGGACAAGAGCAACCCTGCGGACTTGTCGCTCGAACTCAAGGATGGCGCTGGAGCGCAGCAGTTGCGGTCCGACTTGGCGGCGTACTTGCGAGAGCAGGTATTGAAGCTACGCGAGTCGCAAGGCGTGTTTGACCCTGAAGACCTGCGCTTCAAAGACCCGCGCTTCTGGAAGGAGTATACCAGCACTGAGGGATTGAGCGAGCCCGCGGTCAAGTTTGTGGGGAAGAATTGGGCCATCAAGCGGCTTCAGGCGCACCTCCCGGACTACAACCCCGACCGCGAGGACATTGAGAGGGCTGAATCAAAAAAATGAAAAGGAAGGAGTTGTATATGGTGCAACGGCAGCAGTGGCAGCAGTGGTGATACCCTTGTAGATAGCACACATTAAAAGACCATATAAATAATCGACAAATGTAAGGGCTCCTTTTTTCTGCAGGTTTTTTTCTTTGGCTCTTCTCCACTGAGTTTAACCATCACGAACCTGACAATACACAAGCACCGGTGATGCTACCGAGGATATTCAGCACCACAGTGGCCGCCGCTGCTATCTTTCCACGAAGATGCGCCCTAGTACGGTTCAAGTCGACGGCGCGGACGGTGGTGGAGGAGCCTGTCAAATTCAAGAGCCGAATAGCGCGCAAGTACTACGCAGAGCTTGCCCAGTATCTCACCGAAACCGATGCGCAAAACAACAACAAAGGCACAACTCAGATGCCGGCCAAGCTCAAGGTGAAGATTATCCACTCGAAACTCGAGTCGTTGGTGACCAACGGCGGCAAGTTCCAGCCGGAGTTTCTTGAGATCATCGACCTCGCGCTCCTGCACTTGCGCGTGCAGCACGCCCACACGGCCGAGGTCGAGATCTTGCCCTTGGACCTTGCTGTGCGGCTCTTCGAGTACACGTACGCCCACCTCGCTGCTATGAAACCCAAGTTTGCCTCTGTCTTGGTCAACCGGTTGTTGGGCGACGCCAACGTACCGCGCAAGACGTTGGTTATGTTGCTCGACATGGGGGCGCAGTTGCAGAGCTTCAAGGTGGCGTTCCACGCATTGGCAGCCAACGGTAGGGTCGACCCCGAGTTTGTGGTTGAGTTGGTGGCGTACATGAAACATCTAGGGAAGTTGCACTTGGAGATATTTGAAGAGGTTGTCGAGCTTGCTCTGTTGGGCGCTGGCAGGACGTCGCAGTTGATAAGCACTGAGTTCGTGGCCCAGTTGGGCGAGTACATAGAGTCCTTGTTCGAGGGGCCGCCAGAAACGCATTGCTACATCGACTTGGAGCGCAGCATCGACCGCGTCCAGTACTTGCTCAACAAGGTAACAGGCGTGGTCCAGCTTGGCACCGCGAGCACGGACGCGGTGTTGACACTTTTGCGGTTGCAAACAGAACTACTCTCGGCTAGCAACTGCGATGAATCGGCAGAGCACGTGAAGCGCATTGTTGGCGCTTTGACACCGCTGCAAGTGGGACCCGCATTGATGCTGGGAACCCATCCAGACGACTTGCTCGTGGAGATGATGTTGCACTTGTCGTGGAGCTATAACCACAGCTTGGCACGGCTGATAGTCGAGCTCGTGGAGACGGACCAGCAGCGGTTTCCGGACCCTTTGTTACGCCTCCAAGCGCGGGTATATGCGGTGGTCAACGACTCCATGCAGGACGAGACCACCAAGCTCGAGCAGGTGCTTGATTTGCTGGAGGACCGCGGGCCAGAAACGTACATCGCCATTGTTCGCGCCGCCATGACCGGCGTGTCTCCCCAAGGCACCTTTGTGGCCGGCTTGACCAGGGCGTTTGGTACCGATCCCACGGTGTTGGCGTACAAGTATAGGATTGACAGCGCCATAAAACAGGGTGATTACGCCACCGCGCTTCTGGTGTACGACGACAGCGTGGAACAGCACATCCCGTGGACCCAGTCGATGAGCGACCCGGCCGTGTCCAAGACCATGAACGACTTGATTGTGGCGAGCGTGGCGAGTGCTCCTATCCGCGAGTCGTTTGCCACCACACAAAGAATCAAGGCTCAGATGCAGGCGCAGATGAACATTGACGCCGTAAACGCACTTGCACGCGCCATTCTCAGTGAGGGCCTTGTAGGTGACGTTATTGAGATGATGAAGCGCGAGTTACCCAAGATCAACAAGGATCAGCCGTGGCGACTCCCGCTGGACCAGCCGTTTGGAGGTAAGTACCTCCGCTTGTTCAACACTTTGCACGAGCACGTGGTCACCAGCACCAAGGACCCCGGCGCAGACTCCAACTGGTCGTTGTACGGGGCGATCCATCGGTACTTTTACCCACCGTTTGAGTCTTACTTGCCTACGATGAAGTTCTTTTGCCAGCACCAGCGGTGGAATGCGGCGCTCAAGATCTTTAAGCACGTACAGGAGTTGTTTGAGTCACATGGTCAGCAGCAAAGCGAATACCGTCACCACATGCCGCCCAGCCGCGAGATGTACGTGTACTTGATTTCCGAGTTTGGCGACAAGTTGTACGAAGACGGTGTGGTGGAGGTGCACGAGCAGTTGAAGATGGACATCAGCATGCCCGACACCGACCTCGAGCTCCAGAACTGTGTGTTGAACGCATACGCTAACTTGCAGGATGTCCCGCGCACGCGCAACTTGTTCCTCGCGATGGCAGCCACGGAAGTTGATGAAGAGAGCGCCAAGATCATGATCAAGTCATACACGTACACTGACGTGGCGTACGTCGAGCGGTTCTGGAACAACTTGTCGACATTTGGGATTGTGCCCAACTACGACATGTACCGACAGTACTTGATTGCGTACGCGTACCACGGGCGCATCGACGATGCGATCGAGCGTGCCGAGCGTATTGGTGACTATGACTTGGACTTGGGCAGCGACGCGCTCTTGGCCATGCACAACTACTGCTTCTACAAAGACGGGCAGGCGCAGATCCGGCAGTGGGCCGAGGCCAAGCACCCGCAGCTCTGGCAGACGGTGGTGGATTCGGGCCAGCTCGTGGCGGCCACAAACTACAGGCCAGAGAAGAACGTGTTGGCGAGTGGGAAAGTAGAGTTGATCGAGTGAGGTGTCTGCATATAGAAGAGAAGCAACATATAAGAAGAACAAGGACGAGGGCGCTGTCGTGATCTCCTATTTCAACTTGGTGCTATTTACCTTGGTGGCGAAGCGGAGCGAGTTGACGGTCTCGTTAAAGTTCTTGGCCAACGGTGAGATGTTGACAAACATTAGCGTCTTGGAGTTTCCGCCAAGACTGTGCTTCAACAAGTACGTGAGCTTGGAGTTTCGGAAGGGCACATGGGCGTTGTTGCCCGATCCAAGCGCGTAGATAACGTCGCCAAGACAGGATAACGATCTGTTGATGGCCTGTGTCTCCCTCAATCGGTCGCCCTCGGCCTTGGACACATTGAGCCGCTCGGACCCGGCGAGGTCGATCAAGTTGAGGGTTCCCTTGGTCTCGTGCCGGCCGTACACGTTGGTGCCCCTTATGCTGATAATAAAAATGGAGTGCGACCGCGACGACCGCTCGTTGGCCTTGGTGGCAGCAGTGAACCGTTTCCTATTTACCTGTTCGAGCACGGAGTGGAACTGGGCGGGTGAGGTTATGGTGATGGACGTTAAGTTCGTCACCGTGGTGGTGCGCTCTGCGTCGTCGTGCTTGATTTCGTGCTTTACCAGTGCCAGGGTCAACGGCGTGGACGCCGATGCCAATGCTGATGCCGGTGTCAGCGCCGACAAGAGGTCCACGATGCTTTCATTGTAGATCTCGAGGAACTGTCCCGTCACAGTGTACGTCCAGCCCCGCTCCTTCAACTCGGCGATATCGTCAAAGATCTTGGTAATCGACAACGGGATCATCCCGTTCTGTGGGTGCGACATTGTAAACGTCTTGCCGGACCCGGTCTGGCCGTATGCAAAAACACAAACGTTCTCACCGTCGAGTGAGCACTGGATGAGCTGCGACAATTCGTCAAACACGTCTTGGTTCGACAGGCTCATGGGAAAGATCTTGTCAAAGGAAAACTTGTATGAGGTGTTGCGTAGAGAGTGGGTAGTGGTGCCGCTGCCGGTGTTGGCGCTGTTTGCACTGTTGCTGCTGCTGCCCCCACTGGAGTCATCATCATCCTTGCTGAGTACCAACTCCTGCTTGGCATCCTCATCCAACTTGTCGTCGCCCGCCATGACAATGGACGCGAGCGGGGACTCGTCCACCGCCCGGATGCGGCAAAACACCCGGATGTTCCCCTTGAGGTCCTGCAACCGCGCGTGTAACTTGCGCCGGATCGTCTCCTGTCCCACCAACTCGATATTCATCTGCTTCATTTCAAAGCTGATGCGCTGCAAATCCTTTGTGCGCGCGGCCGAGCGAGTGTCGATCTCATCTCCCTGCGCGCGCTCTGCTTGCAAGCACTTGCTCAAAGTGGCAATAGCGTGCTGCTTGTCGAGATTTTTCAGGTTCAACTGATTGAGGATGGCCGTGAACCGTGCCTGCTCGGCGCCAACCTGCTTCAACTCCACAGTCGCCACCTTCTCCATCTCCTGCTCCATCAACGTGACGGTTGCGTCGACGGTACTTATTTGCTGATACGCAGCCGCGATCTTTTCTTCCACCCGCTGCTTCTCGCGCAACTCTCGCCTGTACGCCTCTTCTTTCACGGAAATAAGCGACAGGTTCAATTCGGCATCCAACTGTTTCCTCTGGCCCTGCAACCCCAGTATCGCGCGGGTGAGCTCGTCCTGTTGGCTCTGGAACTTGGTCTGCTTGTTGGTGAACAACTGGTCAATCTCGTCGCTGATCAGCTCCTTTAAGTCGTGCAACTTCTTGTCCTTGTGAAGCTTCATCTGCTGGCTCTCGTTGGTAAAGTTGCTGCGGAGTTCGTCCATGGCCGAATCGCGGTATGCTTGTAGCTCCTCAACTTTGCCCCGCCACTCGTGCAACAACATCCCGAGCTGCTTGGCGCTCTCCTCGAGCTGGAAGTTCTGAAGATACTGCTCCTCGATCTGGGTGCGCACAGTGGCAATGCCTAAGTCGTATTCCTTGGCTTCGGTGGTCTTTTCGTTGATGAGCTGGCGCAACCGGTTAGCCTCCGACGGGGGGAGGAGGGAAAACCGTCTCATCTTTGCTGGGTGGCCCTGTTGTTGCTGATGATGACACAGTTGCTTCTCTCGCTTAAGTTGTTTCAAGGAGTTGAGAACAGATGGGTGCGTATCCTTTAACGTATGATTCAGGCTGTGTGCGCTCATGGTGGTTTAGTTGACCCGGTTTGTCAAGTGTGTGTTCCAGTGCTGTTCTGGAAATGTAAACAAACCCTCCATTTTTGTTTTTCTCCAGTAACTGTGTGACGAAAAATCGCGAGCAACAAATGGTGGGCCAGAAGGGCAACAACCCATACAGGCTCACACCCATGGTTCAGGGGAGATATGGCTCTAATCAGCTGGAAAGAGTGTACCTAGGCGATGAATTCTAGAGGTTAAGTCGGCTTGGTCGGCTTGGTCGGCTTGGTCGGCCTGGCCTGACTTGTGACACCAAAAAGCAAGAGCACGGCCGCGCCACACCCATAGCGATTGCCGTGCCAAAAAGAAGGTTTGCCTATTGCAAGTGATAGAGAGAAAGTGAAAGTAGCCACCCAAATGGTGAGGGGAAAAGGGCATATGGCTCATCAAAGTGGAGAACATCCTGGCGAAAGGGGCTAACTTGAGACTACTTGCTTCTCCTGTTAATGGGGGGACTCGCCTTTTACATCCCGACAAGGAAATCGCGCAAGGAATGGGGTGTGGTCTGCAAGTGGACGTATGCGTCACTCCAAGCCATGCCACTCTGTGCATTACTGACGCCTGCTGTGAGGGGGTGAGCGGAGGGAGGTGACTGGCACTGTGTCGCATTTAGATACTCGCTCCTCTTGGTTATGCCATTTGGTGCCGTGTGTCGAACGTAGAATTGAAATGGCGTGCTTCGTGCATTGAAGCCCACGCCTTAGGAGTTTGTGCCGTTGCCTTGTTGTGGGCGAATGTCCTCATAACCTTATCACCCCTCAAAAAACGTGAAGCTGAGGCGGATTCATATATACCCATGCCGCCTTACTTTTGCCGACCTAGCGGGTAGTGTGAGCCTTCCCGACAATGTGAGTCACGATTTCTCCGCACGCCAATTTATTTCCAAGACATATCAAGTTGACCGTATACGGCGTAAAGTTTGGGATCTGTGTGCTTGCTGCACGGCCCGGAGGCTGGCATGGCTAAATCGTACTGAGCCTGGTTAGTGCTTAGATAGATCTTGTTGAACGTAGCTAGTCCTTGCTAACCCTTGCTAAACAAAGATGTGCCGAGGACGATGGTCATTGCTGATTTTGGGCGGTTACGGAAATGGCATGAATGGCATCCCTTGAGTCACGCTTGTGATAAGGAAATTAGCACGCACCATTTGTGGGAAGACCAAGCTGTGGCGAGTTTGATGCCTTAGTGGCCAGGGCTGCGTTGCAATCAGGCGACAATTTTACTTTGTCTGATTGGTCGGATATACTTCGATGGGCACACCAAGGGAGCCGTTCGTGTTGTTTAAGGTTTGTGGTGGTGGCACACCTCAAAGGCACGTCGCGAGAGACAAATTGGGAAGTGTCCCAGAGAGAAACAAGAGACAATAAGCAAAAAAAAGAGTGCTGTAACAATTTTGCAGAGGCGCAAAAGTGTCTTTGCAACAAATGGTCGGAAACAATGGGTAGTGAGACCCACGCAAAAATGTATATGCCGAGGCGTCACCCTCGCTGCACATGCTGGACGGCAAAATATATCGCTCGTGCCATTCGCCAGGCTATCTAATCCTCCTCGTCGACCAGAAAACTTGTGCCACTTCTCTTGTGTGGCTCCAAACTTTAATTTCGGCGATGTACCATGCAGTTTTTTCAACTTCTATGAGAAAGAGGGTCGTCGCTCCAAACCAGGTGATAGGCAACACATTTGCTGTGGCACTAAGCGCCTCAACATTGGTGCCGTTCCATAGGACGACACTTGTTTGCATAAAACCGGGACCGTCCTTCCAGGTCCGTTCTTGTGCTCATCCTTATCCTCTCTTTTGAATAAAGCCATAACGAACTCTATACGAATACCACCACTCTCATCACCATCATCACCAACAACAACAATAACAACAATAATACCAATACCAGCACCCATGAACGAAGGCAAGGCTGTAACCCCTTTGGGCGCTTTGACCAGCATCGGTAGTCATTTGAACGTTGATGACCACGACATCGATATCAATGCCGTGTTGTCGAACCCCCTCTCTATCGGAGAGGTGGCGACGACTTTGACCACCGCAGAAAAGTGGTTTGTGTTAAAAAGATTGCACTTTGATGTTCTTGTCAATCTTGACGAGTTGCCCCCATCGGCAAGCTTTGTTTTCGAAAAGATCGAGCAGATGCCGGTAGCCGAAGCGGTCAAGATTTTGGAGAGTGCCATTGTCGAGCACGGTGAGGATATCAACGTCCCCGAGATTGACTTGCAGCTCTGGAAGAAGTTAGTCGAGCACGCAGGTGCGGGCGCGGGTGCTGGCACTGGCGCGACTGCAGAAATCACTGTCAATGACAAGGGCATCGGCGCGGTCTTGCACTACGCTGAAGACAAGTCTGACATTGCAGACGAGAAGGGCAGCTTGCCGGTCAAGGCTGCCTCCGTGTCGGACGATGCTAGTGAGAGCGAGCCGCCAGCCTACTATGAGATTGTCGACTGGAACTTGCAGACCAGACTTGAGGCCGTGCTTATTGCGTACTGGGCACCCTACCCCGAAGTGCGTGCCGTTACCTTCCCCTATGACGACCCCACGCAGTACGTCGAGACGTTCCGGGTCTACTTGATCGGTATTGTTTGGACTGCCATTGGCGCCGTCATCAACCAGTTCTTTTCCGAGAGACAGCCCGCAATCACGTTGAGTATGCCCATCGTGCAGGTGTTCCTTTACCCCAGTGGATTGCTCTGCGAGTGGATCTTGCCCAAGTGGAAGTTCAAGATCTGGAAGTGGACCCTCGACTTGAACCCAGGCCCGTACACGTACAAGGAGCAGATGCTCGCCACCCTTTTCTGCAGTGTTACTGGTGGGGGTACCAGTTACGTATCCTCAAACATTCTCATGCAGAAGATGTTCTACGGCAACGAATGGGTTGACTTTGGGTACCAGGTGTTGCTCATGTTGAGTACCAACTTTATGGGTATTGGTTTTGCCGGCATTTTGAGAAAGGTCGCTGTCTACCCAGTCCAGGCTATTTGGCCCAGCATTTTGCCTGCTGTTGCCTTGAACAAGACGTTGATGACGCCCGGTAAGAAGGAAAAGATTAACGGATGGACCATTTCCAGCTATTACTTTTTCTTTATCACCTTCGCGGCGTCGTTCGTGTACTTCTGGGTGCCCGACTACTTGTTCCAGGCGTTGTCCATCTTCAACTGGATTACCTGGATCAAGCCCGACAACTTGAATCTTGCTGCCATCACCGGCTCGGCTAGTGGCTTGGGCCTCAACCCCATCACCACGTTCGACTGGAATATCATCTCGATGTCATCGCCATTGGCAATGCCCTTCTACAACACCGCTTCGCTGATGACCGGCATGTTTATTGCGTTCTTCTGCATTGTCGGCGTGTGGTACTCCAACTACAAGTGGACGGGCTACCTCCCCATTAACTCGAATGGGCTCTTTACCAACACCGGCAAGCCATTCAGTGTCAAGACGGTTGTCGATGCCAATAGCTTGTTTGACGAGGAAAAGTACAAGGATATTGGGCCTCCCTTCTACACCGCAGCCAACTTGGTGTCCTATGGGGCATTCTTTGCGCTTTATCCATTTCACTTTGTCTACGAGCTCGGAATGCAGTGGAAGCAGATCTTCCACGCCCTCAAGTCCTTGGGCAGCACTCTCAAAAGCTTCAGGAAGTCTACTTATGATGGATTCAACGATCCGCACAGTGTGATGATGAGAGCATACCCCGAGGTTCCCGAGTGGGCGTACTTGATCATATTGATTATCTCCATCGTGTTGGCCATCCTTTGTGTCAAGGTGTACCCCGCCGAGACTCCCGTGTGGGGTATCTTCTTTGCGCTTGGGATCAACTTTGTCTTTCTTATCCCCCTCACCTCGGTGTATGCGAGAACCGGCTTCTCTTTCGGGTTGAACGTGTTGGTGGAGCTCATTGTCGGCTACGCCATTCCTGGCAACGGGTTGGCGCTTTCTTTCATCAAGGCGTTGGGCTACAACATTGATGGCCAGGCGCAGAACTTTGTCAACGACTTGAAGCAGGGCCACTACGCCAAACTTCCCCCCAGAGCATTGTTCAGAGCCCAGCTTCTTTCCATCTTTGTGGCGTCGTTCATCCAGTTGGGGATCTTGAACTTCCAAATCACGGGCATCAAGGACTACTGTTCTCCAACAAACAGACAAAAGTTCACGTGCCCAGGCGGCAGAACCTTCTATAGCGCGTCTGTTTTGTGGGGTGTCATTGGTCCTAAGAAGGTGTTTGACGGGTTGTACCCCATCTTGCGGTGGTGCTTCTTGATTGGCTTTTTGTTGGCATTCCCCTGTGCCGCCTTCAAGAAGTGGGGACCCAAGAAGTGGACAAAGTACTTTGAGCCCTCCATTATCATTGGCGGCTTCTTGAGATATGCGCCATACAACTTGTCGTACTATACTCCCGGATTGTACATGTCCTTTGCGTTCATGTACTACATCAAGCAAAAGTACGAGGCATGGTGGCAGAAGTACAACTACATCCTTTCCACCGGGTTGGATGCTGGTGTCGCTTTCTCGTCGATCATCATCTTCTTTGCCGTTATGTACCACGCAAAGGACATCGACTGGTGGGGCAACACCGTGACGTACGCGGGGTACGACGGCAATATGGTGGGCCGGTTGAATGCGACAGAGTCGGCGCCCGATGGCTACTTTGGTCCAAGAAAAGGCTACTTTCCATAGTTGACTTCAGTCCTTTATGTATACTTAGTTGGAAAACACACCATTGTGAAATGTTAGTATTGTAATGGTGGGTGGCGAAGAGGTGGGACCGTGTGGCCACGAGCAAGCGCTGGTGATGCTTCATGTTGTAGAGACGGTGTTTTGGTTATGACGCTGGAGATGGCATGGCACGACAATGTCGCACACCCCAGTTTGTGCAATGTCGTGGCCTACTTGAATAAAAAAATTCACACTGCGCGAAAGCTCATCACCAGGAGACATTGCCAATAGCATAGCACCAGCAAGTTGCCCGCAAAGCATCCTCCCTCAGCACATCATCCACAACTAATGAAGTCGATATTAAAGAAACAGTCCAATAGAATACCTGCTAAAGTGATAAAGAAGCCGGTGGTGGAGCAGGAGATAGAGGAATCTGAAGCGTCGTCAGGGGAAAGCGGCGATGAGGGGGTATCTGATGCCCTAGCTGATAGCGAGGATGAAGGCTTGGAAGAGGTAGAGGACTCTGACATAGGGCTAGACGACGAGGTGGATGTGGATGATGTATCATCTGGCGATGACGATGACGACCGCGAGCGTGAGGGCGATGACGACGACGACACTTCCGAGTCTGAAGGCAACGACTTTCCCTTGCGTAAAAAGAAAAAGTCCAACCCTGATGACGGATCCGAATCCTTTGCGTCGGCGTTGAACGCAATCGTGGGGTCGAAGTTGAAGGCGTACGACAGGAAAGAGCCCATCCTCGCGCGCAACAAGGTGACGTTGAAGAAGTTGGAGTCGGAGAAGTTGGAGAACAAGGCGCGCCGCGCGTTGCTCAAGGAAAAGAAGCAATTACAGGACAAGCACAGGGTCATGCAGATCTTGCCCACGGACCCAGAAAAGGTGCGTGAGGCGATTGAGGCCGAGAAGAGGTTGAAGAAGGTGGCGCAGAAGGGGGTAGTGCGGCTCTTCAACGCCGTGCTCTCGACCCAGATCAAGACGAACCAGGAGCTCAGCAAGGAGAAGGTGGGACAGGCGAGAAGAGAGGAGTTGATGACCGAGATCTCGAAGGAAAAGTTCTTGGACTTGGTCCAGGCGGCAGCGGGTGAGGAATAAAGGAAAAAGGACCCCGCCCTTGCTCTGCGGTTTGCCCGCCTTAGCCCGGAGAAAGATCTGCTTATATAAATATATGTGTATACGTGTATAGGCCTAAATGTGCATGTGCAGGGGCATGGGCATGGGTATGGGCGTGGACCCATCTTATAGGTACGGCCCCAACGGCACCTTTTCTGGATTGGGCAGTGCACCCGCGCCCACCTGCACTCGCCCGCATACAGCCTTCGGGACTATTTTCGCAACAATTGTGTGCCCTCCTTCCCCCTTTGGAAAAAAAGCCTGCCTGTCTCAGGAGCATTGGCGGAAGAGAGACAGCAAATGAAAAATGTAAACTCTGATTTGTAATCCGGGGTCAAGGATGATGAGTGGGCCATATAGCAAGAGCGGGCAGTGCAACCAGTGGAAGAAGCGCAACGGGTAGAAACGCCTTGTCTATAAATAGGGCCCATTTGAGTGCCACCGCATACCCTCTCCTCCTTCCCCAAGACACCCATGACAGACACACTGGTGATGAATAGGTTTGCCTCGGACATGGAGGGAACGCACTCGTTGTCGTCCGACGATAGCACCACCTACGACGGGACCATCCCGCAGCAGTTGCCGCGCGCCAACATCATGACGTCGACCAACCCGCCACTCAACCGGTGGCGAATTGTGGCGTGTATTGTGTTCATCTTTGCTGCCGGGTTCAGTGACGCCGCGCCCGCCGCCTTGTTGCCGCACTTCCAGGCCTTCTACGGCATCAACTACGCAGTGGCATCGTGCATCTGGGTCGCCAACGCCGCCGGGTTCATCCTCGTGGCCGCACTCTCGCACAAGGTCCAGTCCTGGTTCGGCAAGCAACTATGCTTCCCCGTGGCGTGTGCGTTGTGCTGCGTCATGTACTCCATCGTGTCCAGCGGCACCAAGTTTCCCGCCATCGTGGTGGCGTTTGTGTTTGGCGGCGCTGGGCTCGCGCTCGCCGAGGCCCAGTGCAACATCTTTTTGGCGCGTTTGGACAAGCAGCTGAAGTACCTTGGGTTCTACCACGGCGGCTATGGTGTGGGCGCCACCGTGTCGCCCTTAGTGGCTACCAGCATGGTCAACCTGGGGATCCCTTGGCACTACTTCTACCTCACGTTGCTCGGGATGATGGTGGTCAACGGAATTAACATGTACTTTGCCTTTAGCAACGCCGACCACGACTTAAAGCCGTGGGACACCGAGGCCGACGAGGTCATTGAGTTACAGAGCCTCACCTCGGCCACGGGGCGCGACACGGCCACCACAGCGGCGCCTTCTGCCGATAAGCAGGCCAACGAGATGGTATTGGCGTTGCAAAACAAGGTGACCTGGTTGATTGCCCTCTTCTGCTTGTTCTACCAGGGGGCCGAGGTCAGCCTTGCCGGGTGGATCGTGACATTCTTGTTGGACTACCGCCACTCCAAGTCAACGGCCACGGGCTACGTGGCGTCGGGGCTCTGGGCCGGGCTCACGTTGGGGCGGTTGTTGCTCACGCGGCCGCTCCACCAGTACGTGGGTGCGCGGCGCGGGGTGTTGATTGTGTCGGTGATCAGCATCGTGCTCGTGGTGTTGGCGTGGGTCATTCCCGTGATCATCGTGGAGGCGGCGTTGGTGTCGACGGCAGGCGTGTTTATTGGGCCTAACTTCCCGTTGCTCGTGACGTACTCAGCCCAGCGTGGCTTGATCCCGCGCAAAATCCAGGTGGTTTCGTTGACAATCATGAGCGCGTTTGGCTCCTCAGGCGGGGCGTTGTTTCCCTTTATCGTGGGGATCTTGTCGCAGCGATTGGGCACGTTTGTGGTGTTGCCGGTGTTTATCGTGTTGTACACGCTCATGATTGTGTTGTGGTTGCTCTTGCCAAACATCGAGCGCCAGAACAAGGAGTCCCGCGTGCAGTTGGGGTTCTGGGAGAGAATATGGTAATTTCAGAAGGTGGCTTTGGGGATAGCCTGGGTAGGGCACAGGCTATTGTGTTTTTTGCGTATCCCAAAGCGTGGGGCATACAGAGAGTAAGGCGGAGAAGGAAAATAGGAAGGAAAACTTTTTTTACCTACACGATCTCTGGCTTTCCATAATGTTCTAAGAAGTTGCACATAACCAGAAACATATATATACATATAAGCAGAGCCACTCCTTCTACTACAACAAGAACCAACAAGAACCACACCACTCTTTCCCCATGGCGATTGAGCACTCCATCAAAAAGGGCGACGACGCCATCAAGACCAAGGACTTTCTTGGCGCGATCCAGCACTACTCGGCCGCCATCAAGGAGAACCCCACCGCGTTTGCAGCGTTCCTCAAGCGGTCGATGGCGTACCAGAAGTTGAGCAACTATGGCATGGCCAAGGCCGACATCTCGACCGCATTCAGCATTGCGAGCGACCGGGGTAAGCGCGCAGAGATCGGGTTGTGCTACTTCCGATTGGGGTTGGTGTACTATCAGGAGAAGAAGCTCAAGTTGGCGTTGGCCCAGCTCGATAAGGCTGCCGAGCACAACTGCCAGGATGCGACGGTGCCAATGTGGAAGAACAAGGTGGAGTACGATTTGAAGAACCACCCGGAGCAGAATATCGACGAGGAGGAGACGGGGGATCTTCTTGCCGGGCTTGAGGGAGAGGAAGAGAACAACAAAGTGCAGGTCAAGGAGGCTGGAACGCTGCTGTCACTGGTGCCACCACAATCCAACGAGCCAAAAATTGTGGAAGTGGCGGAGGAGGTGGCGAGTAGTGAGGGCACAGTCCCAGTGTCGGCTCCGGTGTCGGCCCCGGTGTCGGCTTCTGCGTCAACTGCCGCCACCTCTTCCGCAAAGAGCACCAGCATTGATGTGCTCAACAAAATTGCCCCCCTCAACGTCAAGATTAGAGACGATTGGTATCAGTCCAACGAGGAGGTGATTATCACCATCTACGCCAAGGGCGTCAAGGAAGACAAGCTCAAGGTCGACTTTGAGCCGCACTCGGTGGCCATCTCCTTCCCCAGCGCAGCTGGCTCGGAGTACAGCTACAACTTGGACCCGTTGTATGCGGGGATCGACGTTGTCAGGTGCAAGTACAAGGTGTACTCGACCAAGCTCGAGATTGTGTTGGCAAAGAAGGATACGGGCAAATGGTCTAGTTTGGAAAAGAGCCAGAGCGATGTGGTTGGGAGTGTGACTGCCGAAACGGCGGCTGCCACCCGCTCTGCTTCCTCTACGGCTGCCACCGCCGCTGCTGCTGCCTCCACCACTGCACCTACGGCATACCCTTCGTCGTCGCGCAAGAAAGTTGACTGGAACAAGTTTTCTGTCGACGACGATAAGGAGGACGCCGACCCCGATGGGTTCTTCCAGCAGATTTTCAAGGACATGGACGAGGACAGCCAGAGGGCGATGATGAAGTCGTACGTACAGTCCAACGGCACGGTGTTGACAACGTCATGGAATGAGGCCAAGGACAAGGAGTTTGAGACGTCGCCGCCCGAGGGGATGGTGGAGAAAAAGTGGGGCACGTGAGAGGAAGCGACAAGCAGCCACGCGGGTATCCAACGTATGGCGTGGCTAGTGTAATGCGGATGGACGGAGCCATTGAAATACATAGGACTGTTTTTACTCTACGACACTGGATGCTAATGTCGTGCTTAGTCAGATGTCGCGCGGTGATAAAGCGGCGAGAGTGAAAACGTGATCTTCCCTTTGAGTTGCTCATGTGCGGAGCCAGACCAACTGTTTTTCTCCGCTGAACCCCTTTTCCTCTCCTCTTCTTTCTCCTCTTCTTCTTCTCCCTTCCTCTCGAGCAAGTTCAGCTCCTCCCTGTCTGCTTTCCCTATCCATATTGGCTCTACTCTGTGCCAGCTTATGTTGAGCAGACTTATTGCACGCACCACCACCAGAGCCATGCACATTCACGCGATTCCCATGAGATGGGGCCACGGCGACAACTATGCCTACCTCCTTATCGACACGCCCACCAAGCACGCGTGGTTGATTGACCCGGCACAGCCGCCGGAGGTGTTGCAGTGGGTGGCCGAGCACAAGCCGCAGTTTGAGCTCAAGGCAATTGTGAATACGCACCACCACTACGACCACTCGGACGGCAACAAGGACTTCCACAAGCGGCACCCCGACTTGCCGGTGATTGCCGGGCACGACTCGCCGCTCGTGAGCTACACGCCCTCGAACGGGGAGATTATCGACTTGGGCGACGACTTGAGCGTGACGGCGTTGCACACGCCATGCCACACGCAGGACTCGATCTGCTACTACGTTAAGGACAACAAGACGGGCGACAAGGCGGTGTTTACGGGCGACACGCTTTTCATTTCCGGGTGCGGGCGGTTCTTTGAGGGCACGGGCGAGGAGATGGACCGCGCGCTCAACGGGGTGTTGGCCAGGTTGCCCAAGGACACGCGCGTGTACCCGGGCCACGAGTACACCAAGTCGAACGTCCAGTTCTCCAAGACGGTGTTGAGCAACGACGCGATTGCGCGCTTGGATAAGTACTGCCAGCAGCAAGAGCACACCACGGGCCGGTTTACCATTGGCGACGAGTTGGAGTTTAACCCCTTTATGCGGTTGCACGACCCCGAAGTGCAGGCCAAGACGGGCCACACGGTGCCGGGCGAGGTGATGACGAAGCTACGTGAGATGAAGAACGACTTTTAGGGGGGACATAGGCACATAAACGTATGCTCTAGTGGAATGTGCTCTAATGGAATGTGCTCATTTTCTGTTCTGCCCTGTTCTGGCTATATCCTTACAAACTCGGGCTTGGTGTTGTCGTCAACCCAGAGTTCGGGCTGCCATAGTTCAATCAACTCCAAGTCGTATTCGGACTTGCCCATGGCAAACTTCTCGTACTCCTCGAATATGCCGCTGAGACACCATCCTTGGAGCAATTTGCGCATCAACCCCACGAGCAAGCCCGTGCGGTGCTTGCCCTTGTTGCTGTGTATGAGAATAGGGTGGTTCTCCTTGTTGAGAATCAAGTTCAACGCCGTGGTGAGGCTTGCGATCGCCTGCTCGTTCTCGCGCGGACGGTTAAACGGTTCCTGGCTGCTCTCAATCAACAAGTTGTGGAAAGCAATGTCGCGCGCGGGGGACGTGACCCACTCGACGTACCTGTTGTAAATCTCGGTGGTGCCGTGCTTGTCCTTTTTCTTCTCCTTGTGTGGCTTCCCTGGTTTGGGCGGTTTTCCAGCTTTGCTCTTTTCGTTGCCGAGGTCCCCCAAGTAGATGATGGTCTTTAGCCCGAGCTGGTCGAGAAAGGGGTAGTTTATCGGCATGGGGAACCCCGAGCGGTAGATTCCATCCTCGACGAGGGCAAAGTTTAAGGGGGGCACAAAGTTGGTCTGTTGCGGTATACTCATTCCGTTGGGCTCATCTGTGTTGTGTGGTGGCTCTAGGGAAGAGGTCATCATGAAGATAAGTGGTGGTAATGGTGGTGCTTGTGGTGGTGCTGGTAGGAGACCTTCTCCATAACTGTGGATTTGTGCATGAGGGAAAAAGTGTGCGCTTTTTGGATATATTTTCGTGCGGTGCACGACCTGGCGGGAAAGGAGAAAGAGAACGAGCTTGGGAGTGCCGGCCCCGGAGGAAGGGGAATGGAAGAGGTGGTCCCTTTGATATTTCTCACGAAGGGTGATTCGTGGTTCTGGTAGCTATAGCATGTGGGGAGCTGATCAAGACTGTAACGGTACTGTGCACATCCAGCTCTGGTTCTTCGATGGCATCAGCACTGGCGTCGTCAATCACCCATCCACAGAACTGAATTCTGTCCTCCCCCCTCCTTTTTCTACCACCCATGGCACCAAAGATATGCAGAAAGGTTGTATGTGAGGTCTCCCATCCATACCATATCTCCTAGGGGTTTTCTCTCGCCCAGCGGAGCCCCTTGGCTCCTTGTTTCCGCCCCTTTCCCTCCACCCCCTTTTGCAACCTGTAAAACCGCTTGTCCTTGCCGGACCACAACCTGCACTTTTTTCTCTCCCTGTTATAAAAATTTTTTTCTTCTACGAATTTGCCTACGAAATTTTTCAGTCATTGAAAAGACCAGATACCGGGCAACACCCATCACGACAACCAGAGCAGCTGCACACCCTAACCGAGTGCATCCCTTATAGACACATACATCCACATCCAGACGCACCCATATATATATATATATATATATCTTCACTCCCATCATGTCGTGGTTATTTGGCAAGTCGGCAGCGCCCACTAATGAGCAGCACCAGTCGGAAGACTCCGCGGCGCTTAAACAGACACTCGGGTTTGACCCCAAGGAAGTGAGTGACGTGAGCACGATCATAGCCGCGCCCGCTGGCTCCGGCTCCACCTCCGTGTTCAGCACGGCGCAGCTCCACCCGCTTGCCGGGCTCGACCGGGGCATCGAATACCTTGATCTCGAGGAGGAGAAGCTCTCGACCTTAGAGGGCGCGCAGGGCGGCATTATTCCCTCGCGCTCGTGGACGGACGACTTGTGCTACGGCACCGGAGCCGTGTATTTGTTGGGCTTGGGGCTCGGTGGTGCGTTTGGCTTGCAGGAGGGTATCAAGACGGTGCCCGGTGGGGCGCCAGGGAAGGTGCAGTTGAACCACATTTTGAACAATATTACCCGCAGAGGGCCCTTTTTGGGCAACTCGGCCGGCGTGTTGGCATTGACTTATAACTTGATTGACTCGAGTATCGACGCCGTGAGGGAGAAGCACGATGACTGGAACTCGGTGGCGGCGGGGGCGTTGGCGGGGGCGTTGTTCAAGAGCAGCGCCGGGGCCAAGCCTATGGTGTATTCGACGGTGATGATGGCGGGCGCTGCGGGGGCCTGGTGCGGCATCAAGCGGTTGTTGAAGTGAGTGAGATGGTAGCAGACATCTCTGTATATATAAATATAAGCCTGCATTTGTATTAATGGATGTAATCTATTAGATGGGTGGTGTAGTTTTAATGCTGGTGCTGGTGCTAGTGCTGGTGCTAGTGCTGGTGCTATATATCTATACTACCTGTGCCGGTGTGGGTTCAGCAAAGGGGGTGGTGGTGGTAGGAGCAGAATCAACTGTAGAATCAGTCTCCTCAATCTTGGTCTCTTGTTTTGTCTCCTCTTGTTTTGTCTCCTCTTGTTTTGTCTCTTCCTTCGCCTCTTCCTTTTTCTCGATCTTCATTCTCTTGCTCTGTTTGTGCTGGGGTATTTCCAGGGTCCGCTTGGTAGGAGCATCTTGCAACGGCTGGAGCATCTCCCCCTCGTCCCAACTTGCGAAAAAATCCTGCATCATCATGCCCCTCCTATGCATATGCCTGGCATACTCCTCGGGGGTCATCAAGTTCCACTTTGTCGCATCGCGATTGCCGATCAAATGCACCTTATCGTCTTCCTTGTCCCCCTTCATCTCCTCTACCACCAGCAATATCTGCTCGAGCGTCTTCAGGCTCGCAACTTTCTGGTAATAGGGGGATTTCCCGGGAATAATATTGCACAACATGTACTTTACCCCGGGGAACTTGTGGTACTTTGCCCCGATGCGGGCCACCTCGCGCGCCACGGCGGCCTGCGAGAGCGGGGGCGCATCAGCGCTAAATATTGACACATTACTCTCGGCTGCCTCGGCAATCATGATCCCCACCTGGGTATTGTCGTTCAATGCTGCTTGTAAGTGCGCCAAGTCGGCGTGGCCCTGGAAATTGCCATTGATGACTACGCTGATGCCCCGCTGCTGGATCACGGGGATGAGTCGGGGCAAGTAGTTCCAGAATGGGTCCTGGCGATTGCGCATGATGGGCGTGCGGCAATGGATAGTCAAGTTGGCTATGCCGGTGCTGCAAATCTGCTCCACGAGGGAGCGCGTGCGCGCATACTCGGGCAAGAGTCGGATCTTGCAACTTATGGGTTTCCCGTGTGGCTTGCCGACCTTCTCCACTAGCTGGGTCAAGATTGCGCAGAGAAGGTCCGGAGTCTCAAGCAAGGCGGCGCCCATGCCGCCGTGGGTGGAGAAGGGTTTGGGACACCCGCAGTTTAAGTCAATGCCATCAACATCGTGGATCACGTGTAGTCCTGCCTCCACAGCGAGCGCGGGGTCGCTAGACCCCATCTGGAGGATGAGGTGGCCCTCCTCCGAGGCATGTTTGCGGAAGATGATGCGGTTGTCAATGGCAAAGTCCACCGTGTTGAGCTCGGGGTTGGTGCGGCGCTGGGTGCGGATGAGGGCCTTGTCAATGTATTCGGGCGTCCACACGAGGTCGGCGCCGTACTTAAGCGCTAGTAGGCGCATGGGCAACTCGCCGGAACGCACCATGGGCGCAAGGCATATCTTTCCGGCATACTCGACCATCTTCGATAGCATATGGTGGGGGAGAGCAAGGTGGGTAGGGGCAAAAGGTGGGTAGAAGCAGAAGAAAAGTGAATCTGGAAAAAGATTTTTTTAACGTCAAAGAAAATTGCTTTTTTGGTCAGTGTCGCGACACTGGGTGGGAAGAGCAACACTGCCGACAGTGCAAGAGGGAAGGCAGCTGTGGTTGGGACTACCAGGGTGGTGTGAAAAGGGCGTTTGTCTCCTCGAAGGCGCTTCTCCTGATGGATGCCACCGTGTAAGGGCCGTTATTCACATCCGGTGGCGAACCCTGGGACAAAGCCGGACCGTTCTTAATGCTCGCCTACCCACCGATCCAGTCCCCATCCCGGCAGCTCTCTTTCCCATCACTTGCCTCGTCCACATGCCTTCCCTCCCTCTACTACTCCGTGGTCCTTTCTTCAGGGACCATAGCACATGACAGCTAACGGTTGTGCTCTGTGTGTTTTTGTGTTTCGCGTGCGTCCCTTTTTCTTTTAGCTGTGTCTACTGGAAGTGGGAGTGAGGGGAATGATAATATGCAGGGCTTATCATCAGCACTGGGTGAGGTGAGGTTACATCAGACAAAAAAAGGAAGAGTAGTGGGTGCAGGATAGGAAGCAAGCGTGGGAAGGGGAGTACCACTGGAGGTCTTATGATGTTGCTCGTGTGGATCTTCTACTACCAATTAGACGAGTGGTTCATGTGTGGGCACAGTTGCAGTTGCAGTTGCAGTTGCAGTTGATCCTCGGCTAATCGTCGGACAGTTCCTGCCCCCTCCCAAAAAGAAAAAAGAAAAGAACGAGGGAGGGAGAGAGGACCACATAAAGCTAACGAAAGGGTAACCAGCTGCAGCTGGCGAGGAAACGGGCCACCCAGTGGGGAAAAGCAGCATGAGAAAAAAAATAAAGTAGCGGTAGTAGCATAGTGCTGATTGGAGAGAGTGGGCCGAGGGCGGATTAACATTGCCGATGGTGGGGAGGTGGGAGGTGGGGGGAGAACAAGATCAGTGGGCCAAGATTGTAAGCCATTCGGAGCACAGCGAAGTTATGCAGCAGAGTCATGCCTGTTTCATTATGTCTCTTTATTTGCCACTGGGGGGGAGGGGGAGAGAGAAGAGGTGGTCATCCCAAAGTGGTCGTTGGATGACTCTAGTGATACTTACTGCTACTTACTGCCCTAGCTACTACTCTACACGGCGTTTTAAGCTTAGGCTTCTGCTCTCCTTCCTCAACTGATAGAGCCAATGGCGGGGTGGGTGAATGTCATTTCCTTCTTTTTTTTCTTGCCATTCTGTGTCTGAATTTCTTTTTCTTTTTTCCTCTTCTTCTTCTTAGTTACGGTTTTCCTTTTTCTTTTTTTCTTCCCCTTTTCTGTAAATCAAACGTTTTTTCCGCTTTAGTGTGGAGAAGAGCCGGCTGCTCTACCAATTGAGAAGGGACCAGTGGGGGGATCTTCTCACTGCCTGCTCAATTGGAGGGGTAACACCCATAAAGCACTGACTGGTGCACCATTGTGTGCCAATTCCCTGGCAATGGCGAGACAGCGCCGCCGCAAGGAAAATAACAGAACAGGTTGTGTTTCTCGCTCTTTCTTACCCCAGACACAAAAAAGGAAGTACCACACAAAAAAGAAAAAAGGAAAAAAGTCATCTTCTTATCGTCAGACACTTTTTTCCACGAAAAAGAAAAGGAAAAGAGAGACCAGAAAAAAAGAGTCACAAGATTTGTTTATGGTGTGCTTTTTCTTTTTTAGGACAAGAGGGGGCTATCAGCACCTACTTACTTGGGAGGACACACCACCACCATTAAAACACAGTCAGGTGATCAGAGCCCTTGCAAAGTGGGGAGACGTTGTTATCGCCACGCCACTACTACCTACCATCTTGTCTACCCCACACAATAGCAGGATCTTTATCTCCGGTGTGTGTAATCATTATCCTTGGAGGAAGAGAGGCCAAGGCAGTATCCATCGGCAGGCCCAGTCTTCTCTCTTCTCTCCTCCCTTGGGGCTAAGGCGGGATGTGGGTGTTCCGCTTTCGGAAGGCTATACAGATACGGTCCTTTGGGAGATTTCCACATGAATCTCCCTGCCCACGCCCTTGCCTGAGGCCTGAGAGGATAGTGAGAGGGCTATCACAATGAGGTGTTCTTCCTCATGAAACTGGAGAAGCACCACCACCACAAGACTGTGTGTGGCTGTATATAACCTTTCCTCCTACTGGATGCGGAAAAACAACAAACTCTCCTCCCAAAAGCACAACACTATGACTTGCGCTGCTCTTGCGCTCCTCTTACTCTTATCGGGGAGAAAGCCTAAACGGAAAAAGAAACTAAAAGAGCACCACTTCTTTCTCGCCGTGTACCTCTCTCCCCTCCCCCCAAGCAATGAAACAGAGCACAGAACTCACCTCACTAACACTGCCGGTGTGGTCTTGTTCTTTCAAGCGGTAGCGTGGATTATTCTCCCCGTATAAGGGGGTCTTCCTCTATGGTCTTCCTCTATGGTCTTTCTCCCCCATATTCCCATACTCTCGATGGTGTTGTTATACACACTGTGGTTCTCTTATCCATCTCCAGCTTACTCTTTTTCTTCTCTCTTACCCTTTTAGGGGTTGCAAAAAGAAATTCATTTTGTGTCTGCAGATAAGAAAAAGAAAAAAGAAATTCAGACACAAAAAAGCACAGCGATGACTGCAAAGTTTTTTTTACTAAACAAAAAAAAGAAAGAAAAAAAGTAAAAAAATTTTAATAAATATAAACAAATCTTTTCCTTCTCAATTCCATCCTTTTCTTCTTCTTCTTCTTCTTCTTCTTCTTCTTCTTCTTCTTCTAGTTACCACCAATGTCTTCTACTGCCTTCTCCGTCTATCTCTACCAGCCAGTAGTATCTACCAACCACAAGATGTTGCCCTCGAAAGCCACAAACATCGCCAATGCTTCCCCCCCCAGGGACGTTTCCGGGTGCCTTACTCCCCAGCAGGACCACTCGCACCTTGCTATCAGCACTGATGGGTTCCACGTAAAGTACAACCACCTGAAGCTTCTCACTGCTCCTCCTCCAGGCCCTACTCTGGGCCCAACCCCAAAGCCAGACTCCTTAGAATTTACCACCACCACCACCACTGCCACCGCCACAGCTGCACCACCCTTATCGCCGCCCTTATCACCCTACCAGAGAAACGCCGTGCTCTCCTCCTCGGGCCCCATCCCCACCGTGCCATTGCCTCCATGGGCCCTTTCCCAGAAATCGTACTTGTCGTCTACCGCCAGCGACGACGAGTTCAAATTGGAGAATTTCAAGGATTACAAGTTGACAATCAGCGTCAAGGTGGAACACAACTATAAGAACAAGCAATTGTCCTTCTTGGATAAATACTCCAACATCTCCAATGATGAGCGATTGAGGAGGGGAGTGATCAGCTCGAGTGGCTCTTCTTCCTCTTCGTCGTCGTTGCCGCTCAGAAAGTTCAAGAGACGGTTCTTTTACGACTCGGAGGAGCTTAACTCCGACGACAGCAGCAAAATGCGCACGCGTCGTGCGGTGTCTTCTAACGGGAACAAAAGCAACAGCACCACCGCCTCCTCCTCCTCCCCTTCCAAGAGCACTTTCACTTCTACTGCCAGGTCCTTGGACACGGAGGACGACTCTGATGGTTTCTCGTCCGCCCCCGTTGCCAAGAAGAGAAGAAGGACCCCCGCGGCCACGCCCACATCCACCAAGATCATCCAGCAGAGCCTCATTGACGAGTCCATTCCGAACTACTCCCCCGATCCATTCAAAACACTTCCAGCAAACAACCTCCGGTGCTTGAAGATTGAATGGAAGGGCCACCCCATGGACTTGTCCAGCGATCCCCAGAGGGAGAAATTGCACCCCGCCGAATTGGTCCTTGCGAGCATTTTGCGCCTTCCAGTGGCCGTTTACCTTGACTCCAAGCGTCGGTTGTTCTTTGAGAAGGTGGCACGCGTGCGGGCGGGGAAACAGTTTCGGCGCACGGATGCGCAAAAGGCGTGCCGTATTGATGTAAACAAGGCTTCGCGCCTCTTTGCGGCTTTTGAGAAGGTGGGCTGGTTGGAAGATGAGATGTTTGAACAGTACGTGTAATAGCAGAACACAACTTGACTGATATTACTGTGGTGTTTCGATGCTGCAGTGGTGGTGCTGCTGCAGTGATGGTGCGATTCATTTCGTTTGCAATCATTTTTTGGTTTTTACTAGATTGGGTTTTTTGGAAAAGAGAAGGAAAAGGGAAAAAAGACACAAAGGTTCAAGATACGAGCTGGGTGAACAGCGCCAGCTCTGGGAAATATAACGGTTAGAAAAAACAGGAACAATATGGGAGGGTCGGGCGGGGGGGAGAGGGGCAAGCAACTGGACATACGTGTGCCGCTTGCCCCTCTCCCTTCTCCTGATTTCATTCACTTCAACAAGATAGAGACACTTTTTCTTCTTTTTTAGGTTAAGAGTTTAGAGAAAAGCACAAGCAACAACAAAAAAATGTACTTTACTAAGCTATTGATATAAGCAGGAGGAGCAGGTGCTGTCTCCTTTTTATACATCCACGGCGTGGTCATCCACGTTGTTATCCTTGTACAAGTAAAACTGGAAAAAGATAATCGAGTCCTCAAAGATGGTGCCCAAGGACCCCAACAACCAGCTCATGTTCAAGACAATATAGTTCCAATCACTGCGGTAAAACAAAATCTGCCCCGCGTAGGTCAAGTTGCCCATGGTGGAGAATAAAAAGAACAAGAGCGAGAGGCCGTACACGCTCTTGCGCTGGTAGTTCTGGATGATTTGCGGGATGCGTGCGCCCAAGTAGAGGAATGCCGAGCAGTAGCCCATCACTTGTGGGCCAAGTGCAATGTCCCCCCCGCCAGGAGGGAGGCTACCGCTGTCATTGCCATCGCCGCCACTGGCTTCTCCGCCACTGATGAAGAACCCCACGGTGCCGGCACCCACGACAAACATGATGGGCAAGATGTACTTGACAAACACCGAGTGGTACTCGGGCTCCATGGCAATGTCCGTCAAGGCACTGCTGCGGCGTCTCCTTAACAAAGGTCTCCCTTCCTCATCGGTGCTCTTCCCTGACGACCGTCTGCGGGGAGAAAGTGAAGCAGCACCGGCAGCACCGGCAGCACCGCCTTCGG
Organism: Zhuliangozyma boniae; assembly: GCA_002094185.1. Lineage (NCBI taxonomy): Eukaryota > Fungi > Ascomycota > Pichiomycetes > Serinales > Debaryomycetaceae > Zhuliangozyma > Zhuliangozyma boniae. Next base: position 29,192 of record MXQC01000017.1, read on the forward strand.
CGGTAGCACCATGGTCAACAGGAATAGGGGCGCTGGCATGGTGGTGGTGTTTGTGGTGGTGCTTGGGGTAGATATAAGTATAGTAAAAGTAGCTGAAAATCATCAAGGCGTCAGCAATGCAAAACCACATGGCGAGAAAAATCACCTCCGGGAGCAACCCGGCCCAGAGCGCGCCGACCAAGTTGAACACGTCTCCCAAGAACCAGATGGAGATGAAGCCAATGGCGATGCCCTCGGCGGACTTGAGGCGCCATTGCTCAATCAACTGCGGCATCAAGAGGACGATCCAGCACGCGAGGGATGTGGAGCCCATAAGGCCGCTGAGCTGCGTGTGTAAGCTCGTCTCCTGTGTTAGGATGGGATGGATCATATCGGTAGAAGCAGTGGTGGTAGTATAGCTCCTTGATTAAGGTTTGATGGGACGACAGTATGAAAAGATGATTCATTTTTTGAGGTTGGACAATCTTTTTTTCCTTCTTTCTCCTGAATTGCGCTTTGGTCGGAATCTTAGCGAGTAATTTTTTTCCTGTCTTTTTTGACTTCTTGGGTTTAAGCGCGGTGGGGAGAGAGGCCACTGACCCAGTGGGTGTTGTCTGCTTGCTACGGCTCTATATTAGATCGATGATTTCCTTGGCGGTGGTGATATCGTCCTGGGTAGTACCCTGGTTAGAGCCCTGACCCATATTGGTCAAGTCCATATTCATCTCGCCAATGAGATCGTCGTCGGACCCTGTCTCGGCCCCTGTCCCGGCCTCTGTTGTTGCTCCATTGTACTTCTTCAACAACCGGCTCGTTTTTCGTGCGACATACTTGTCCCTCAACCCCGCGCGGAACTCACTGAGCCGTAGTACCTCCACCCTTGCGCTCAACTCGCACGTTTGGCCAATCACGGCCTGCGCCTGTTTGAGCAAGTACGCAAGGCTCTCGCTTAGCGGACTCACTACGCGCGCCATATCCTGCGCCGTAGCCTGGGCAATATTGTCGCGAATCACTGTAAGGATAGTCACGATCTTGCCCGCGCGCGCAAGCTGCACCTTAATCAATTTGCGGAGCGCCAACTCGCACTTGATGTCGCTTAGGAGCAGCTCAATCTGCGCGTCAGTGTCGTGTTTCAATTCCTCCAAGTTCTTCCCGCCTCGCGAGAAGTCCACCCCCTCGTGGTGTTTGAGTTTCACCCAGCCTTGGGAGACGAGCGGGGGCGGGATGTTAAAGATGTTGCGGAGACAGTAGAGCTCAAACTTGTCGAAGTTCTTATCCAACTGGGTCTCAAGAAGTGATTCGAGCTTTCCCATCCCCTGATTGATCTCATCGTCAATAGGTCCGGGGCCGCTAGTGTTATCTGTGGCACCAGCAAACTTTTGCTTCTGTTCTTCGAGGTAGGTGTGGATGGCCTGGGTGCCCTTGTACATAATATCGTTGACGGCATTGATCACCTCGTCAATCACTACAAGCGGGGAGTACCCGAAATGCTCCGTGAGGATGGCCTGTGTTCTGGGATCGGTAGTTGACATGCGGAAGGAAGCACTGATGGTATTTTGGTTCTTCAGGTTTAATTCCCGCGTTTGTTTTGCTTTTCCCTGTTGGCTTGGTTTGTCACGTGATTGGAGTGTCCCCACCAATTTATTGTCTCGCCTTTCACTCTCCTCTCTGTCCTACCAATTACATCCCACCAAAAGAAAAAACTGCTTACGCTGGGAGAGCACCATAACCAGTCACCACCACCACCAAGACACTACCACCAAACACACCATGGTCTGGACATTAAGGAACAACGGAAAGTGGGTGAACTTGCCCACTCTTTTCCACGACAAGGGTCTTGATGCATTCAACGTGGCCAAGGAAAAGTCGGGCCACTACTTTCGCATGACTCCGCGCGCAGGAGCCTTTTCCCTAACCTTTATGGTGGCCGTGCCTGTAGGGTTGACGGTGTGGTTCTATAGCCTCGAGGGCAAGACGAATATGTTGGGCACTTCCAGGGAGAATACCATTTACAAAAGCGGATACCTGCCCAGAGTGAAGGACTTGTAAGGAGGGGTAGAGCAACAGGCAACAGAGAAAGGTGGACAGAAAGGATGGGTAACCAGGCCAAGGAGAGACGTTTCGTTGGTTGGCTTCCATCAGGGTGCATCTAAACGTGTGTAGTACTTATTATAACAAATCACATATACATAAAAACGGCACAAGGGGAAAAGATAGGCGGACAAGCGTTCACTGTATTCCCCCCTCCCCTCCCCCGCAGTCTCTACTTTTTGATATCGAGTTGGAACTCATTGAGCCCCGACTTCAAGTCGAACGCATTGTGCAGCATGGCGCGCTTGGGTTTGGGGGCTGGAGCAGACTGCCTTTTCCCCATTTTTTGGTCGTCTTCGTATATCGAGTTGACATCCTCGTAGACAAAGGAGTAGCGGTTGCTCAAGGAAAACACGGGCATGGCGGCGCCGTTGAGGCTGGAGCTGACGCTCGCATGGCGCGGAATTGTGCCGCCTGGCGTCTTGAAGTTCAGCCACTCGATATTGGCGTTGATAAACTGCGGCGAGGCCATGGTAGCAGAAGTGGTGGCACTGGTGGTTGGAGCGGTTGCAGGGATGCCGTGGAAGGACTGAGACTTGCGCAAGCCCTTCTTGGACACTTTGCGTGGGCTCGCGGGCAGTTTGGTCTTTTTCTTCGGCAGGGAGATCGGCAGTTTTGGTAGGATCAAGGGAGGTGGCGCTGGCGGCATCATGCGTTCCAGCACCAAAGCTGGTGGTGATGGAAGAAGGTCCACCTGGAATTCCTGCTTCACTTGTGTCTGCTCCTGTGTTTGCTCCCTTGGTTTGCGCTGCTTGTTGATTTGCAAAAACAGGGGGGTCTCGCCTAAATCAAAGTGTGCCTGCTCGTTATCAAAATCGACAAACTCGTGCAAAATATCCCGTGTAGGGAGCTGCGAAAACTGCTCGTCAAAACTCACGTCATTCAACAACTCGTCGGCGGTGATGCTATTCCCCGGAAACGTCTCCTCGTGTTGGTCCTCGTCATCGGAGGACGCGGTGCTCACCATATCGATCGTAGTGGGGGTATCGGCAACAACTGTGAACATGTTTCTCAAGTTCTCCTGAGACAAACTGTCAAGGGCCGCAGGAGGGGGGGGAGGGAGTGGTGGTGCAGGAGGATGCTCGCCTTTCCTAAAGGATTCGGGTCGTACAGTGCTGCTCTCCGTAAACAGGGAGTCTATTGGCAGGTACGTGTGGAGCCGGGGATGCTGTCGTAAAGGCAGCACCTTAAGCTGTTGTAGTTGTTGTTGTGGTTGCTGTTTCTGCTGTTGCTGTTGCTGTTGCTGTTGCTGTTGCTGTTGCTGTTGCTGTTGCTGCTGCTGCTGCTGCTTTAGTTGCACGGCTGAGGCACGTCCCGACTCGGTCGACATGCCCAAGCCTACCACTTTTGCATTTGGCCGCTCGGCAAGTGACGTGCGCGAGGAGGTGGCGGTGATTTGCAGGTGCGGCTGCGAGGGCGTAAACGGAGTAAACACATTGACGGAGCCAGGAGTATTGACGGCTGCGGCGTGCGTCCAGTTGCTCTCGGTGGGGAAGCCCGGGGTCACTGGGGAGAACTGCGACTGAAACGCCATACTCGTATTTATAACGGTAGTGTTGACCACGGGGGTATTTATGTTTGTGTCTGTATTTGTGTGTGCGTTGGTGTTGATGGGGGTGGTTTCTAGGTTTGCAAACACACCGGTGCTGTCGACCTGCGGCGTGTGCAATGGCGTGATGCTGGTGCTGGCGGAGAAATCCAAGATCCCCATGGCCCCTGGCGGGAACGCCCCTGGCGACGACGGCGCCTCAAAAGTGTTGGGATTGGGGCTGATGAAGTGGCCGTTCTGGGCCAACGAGGGCGACGCCTCGGCGCCGAACCTGGCGGAAAACTCGGTGTTCATGGTATCCTGTGGCGGTCGGCAGTTAGCGAATGGTAGTAGGGTAGTGGGTATTCAAGCGAATGGCTATGGGGTATCTAAGCGAAAGGCGGTAAAAAAATATAAAATCTAGATTGAGCGAATGGTGGGAATGGGTGGGTTGTGGGGGGCTAAGCGAGTGGACGAGGTACAGTGTACCGTTGGAGGAGTGGTGGAGACTGTGCTGCTTGTTGCTGCTAGTCGGTGATGAGAGGGGGTGGTGGAAGTAGCCTTGTGGGGAGGGCACGATAATTCCTTTTTGGGTGTGGCGAGACGGTGGTGGATGGGATGGCTAGAAAGGGGAAAAATGCTGAGAGCAAGGGCGGGCGGTTGTGCTATATTTGGTGCTATCTATCACTCGTGCTTGTGTCCTTTGTTTTAGTTCCTTTCCAGGGTGACTGCTTGCGCCCTTTGTCTCTGCTGTATGGTGGTAAACGAAAGATGGTGGTGATGACGACTCTGGCACTGTCCTGGAAGGTCTGTGTGTTCCGAAATGAGTGGGATGTGGTGGTGGAGTATGTCGTTTCAGAATGAGGCGGTAGGCCTTTTGTAATATACCAGGAGTGAAATGAGGCTCTCTCTTGCTCCCGCTCTCTCTCTCTCATTAACACACTCTCATTTACTGAGTCTCTCACTATGGAACACGGGCGCTCGCCATCTCACCCCCCTCTCTCTCTGCACTCCTGCATATGACCAAAGTGCTGGTTTTAGTATTCAAAAGTGGTATAGTTCCTGCATAAAAGCCACAAAATCAATTTATTGCATGTTAGCTCCATAGCTTCCTGCGTGCGCCTGATTTTTCTCACCACCATTAAATTACTGTCTGCTGGCTGCCATTGAAACTGGGCTGGCTGTCTCCACGATCAGCGCTCGGGAATAAATACCTCGTGATGGGCCCGCCGAGGGCAAGGACACACCCCATTGCTCTACACAGCAGACTAAAAGCTAATAACTACCACCCACTACCACCCTTCTGGGCTTGTTTTTGGGCTTGCCACTCTCTGGGCAACTTGAAATCGTCGCCCGAGAGGCGTTCCTCCAACATGTACTCTGGCTGGAATGAGACAAATATGGCCTCTGTGTTGTTGGCGACGTGCGCCGTGTAATCGGCCTCTTTATGTGGAATCACCTGCTTCGACTTGTCCTTGCTCTCAGCTGCGTGTATATCCACCCACAAATCCCTCTCTATGCCACCGACGCTTACTGCCCGATTTGGACAACGCATAATAGCGTTCGCTCTGGCCCCACCCCGCCTTTTGCGAGATAAGCAATTACCCGCTAAGACGCGCAAATTGGATGATACCCGCCAAAAGGGCCGTCATCGAGGTACTAAAAGGGAGGGAAGTCTTGGGCATCTCCCAGAAGTGTTCCCTCCAGCATGCTCAGGATACTCAAACGCACATTCACAATGACTCCACCAGTAGCAAGAACGGCCACCACCAACACCACAAACTCCCTGGTGTGCCATCTCAAGATCCAGAGCGGGCGTTTGCTCGAAACCATACATGCGACGGCCCAGTGGGGCGCCAAGGGCGTATGGGGCCCCGAGTCCACTCAGACAGGCGTTTGTCGCTTGGCGCTCTCCGACTTGGACAAGCAGGTGCGCGACTGGTTTGTGCGTGAGACCAAGGCGCTTGGGTGCGAGGTCAAGGTCGATCAGGTGGGCAATATCTTTGCCATCTACCCGGGCCAGGATAGCAGCGCCTTACCCACGGGTATGGGCTCGCACTTGGACACGCAGCCCAGCGGCGGACGGTACGACGGGGTCCTTGGCGTGTTGAGCGGGTTGGAAGTGTTGCGCACGTTCAAAGAAAACAATCACGTTCCGCACTACCCCGTAGCCTTGGTCAATTGGACCAACGAAGAGGGGGCGCGGTTTCCCTGCTCCATGGTTGCCTCGGGAACGTGGGCCGAGAGGATTTCCTTGGAATATACCTTGGGCTTGCATTCTATCGATAAAGAACCCGTGGCCTTTGGTGCAGAGCTCGCGCGGATCGGGTACGCGGGGATCACCAAGGCGTCGTACCGCGACAACCCCCTTGCGGCGCACTTTGAGATCCATATTGAGCAGGGACCCATTTTGGAGAATGAGCAGAAAAAGATTGGCGTCGTCACGGGAGTGCAGGCGTTTGAGTGGAACTTGGTCACGGTGGTGGGAAGATCCTCGCACGCGGGCACCACTCCGATGAACACGCGGTCGGACGCCATCATGACGGCGTCCAAGATTATCTTGATGGCAATGGAGACCGCCGCTGCGCACGGGGGATTGGCCACCGTTGGCACCCTTGACTTGGAGCCGCGGTCGGTGAATGTGATTCCCAACGTGGTGAAGTTCTCCCTCGATGTGCGCCATGTAAGCGGCGACAAGTTGGCCACCATTATGGCCAGCATCAAGGGAAAGGCGAGCGAGATTGCCGAAACCAACATTGGCTCGGCGTATGCCAAGCCGTTGCTGGTGGATTTTACCAACTTGACCACGTCGGGCGCCATCCAGTTTGACCAAAACAACATCGATACTGTCAGGAGAGCCGCCACCGAATTGTTTGGCGAGGACCAAGTGCGTGAGATTGTCAGCGGCGCCGGACACGACTCGTGCTACGTGAGCACGCGCGTGCCCACGTCGATGATCTTTATCCCCTCCAAGAATGGGGTTTCTCATAGTCCCGAAGAGTACTCGACGCCGGAACAGGTTGAGGACGGGTTTAAGGTATTGTTGCGCACCATCCTCTTGTACGACGAAATGCGCGCCAAGAACGGGGGGGCGTTGGCGGCGGTGCGGCTGCAACTGTAGACAGTTGAGGGCAGGGCCAATTGAAACTTTGCGTGCCTCGGAAATATGCCGGCTGTATGCTTTTCCCTTTCCTTTGTCGCTTTAACCTCACCGGCCCTCTCCTAATTGGGAAGAGATTCCGGATTACTGAGTGAAAAAGGTAAAAAATTCCGTCTAAAAAAGCCACATTTATTGCACTTGCCATTTTCCTTGCTTTGTATCTCCTCTTACCCCCGCTTTGACTCATCTTTTGTTAGTAATCAAAGGCCTGTCAGAAGACCCGCTGGAATAGTGGAATTGTGCGTGGGGGCGTACTTGTTAGTGGGGGAGGGTGGGAGTTGCTAATGAGGGAGGCTGCCATCGCTTGCTTTTTCCCAGATCCAACACCGTTCCTCCACCGTTTCTTTGCCGTTTGTTCACCCCTTCTCCTCTCTTTGTTATTTCCTCTGCATTCTTCAATGTGTACAGCGCCATGGCCAATCCCACAATAAGAGAGCAGCTCGAAGGATTCCCCGTGTTCCAAATGCTGGTGTTGGGACTCTTGCGCTTGAGCGAGCCCATCGCCTTCAGTTCCATGTTCCCCTACTTGTTCTTTATGATCAAGAGTTTTGGAATCGCCCAGACCAACGCCGACGTGTCCAAGTACAGCGGGTATCTCGCATCTTCGTTCTCATTTGCCCAGTTCTTGTGCTCGGTGCAGTGGGCCAAGGTGTCCAAGAAGTTTGGCCGCAAGCCGGTGATGCTCTTTGGCTGCTTTGGCACGGCATTGTCGATGCTCATGTTTGGATTCAGCACCAATTTCTACATGGCGTTGGCGGCGCGGGTGATGTTGGGCTTGCTCAATGGTAATGCGTCAATCATGCAGACCACGGTGGGGGAAATAGCCGTGGAGAAGCGGCACCAGGCGATTGCCTTTTCCAACTTGTCGCTCCTCTGGAGCTTTGGCATGAGTATAGGCGGCTACCTCGGTGGCTGTCTCACCAACACTGAGCAGTTCCAAGAGGGTAGCAAGGAGCTGAGACGAGATGCCCAGCTCGATCTGCAACTTGACCAGTTGCTCTTTTCTGGATACCCTTTTGCGTTGTCTAACGTGGTGGTGGCGGTCATTATCTTCCATTTCATTGTTGCCGCGTGGTTGTTTCTCGAGGAAACACACGAAACGGTGAAGCTCTCGCGGGACGTGGGCATCGACGTGGGTGACAGAATTAGGAGGGTGTTGGGATTCTACGTGCCGGATCGGCCATGGAAGGTGGGACTACGTCTTGACGACGAGACGCGGGAATATCTTGTGGAGAGCAATGAGGTGGCGAGGGAGGAGATGGAGTTGCAGGATCTTGCCAAGACGACAAAAGTGGTACAGAGGGTGTGTTCGGGGAATGACGAGCAAGAGGGAGACGTTGGTGAAGAAAATAAAGATGAGGAAGAGGATCCTGATGGTGCTGAGAAGAGCAGCGGGCCTCTTCTCACGGCACCCATTGTTTTCCGCATTATCAGCATCTTTCTCATGTCCTTTGGCAACGTCATCTACGCCGAGTTCTTTCCCATCTTCCTCGCCAAGCCGGTGCGCACTGACCAGTTGCACTTCCCCATGCACATCAGCGGCGGGTTCGGGTTGAGTTCAGATGCCATCGGCAAGCTCCTCTCGTCCACAGGCGTGATGGGTGTGATTGGCGTTGGGTTTCTCTTCCCCTTGGTCACTAAGTACTTTTCCCTCCTTGTCGGATTGCGTATGGGGCTTCTTGCGCTCCCGGTGATCTACTTTTTGTCGCCGCTTTTTATCTTTACCTTACCGCAGTACGACAGTTGGTACGGGTCCATGTTCACCGCCATGTTCTTGCTCTACGCCTCATCGGGGCTCGCGGCGTTTGTCAACTCCATGTGCTACCTGCAGCTCTTTGTGTCGCTCCACCGCGCCACGCCCAGGTGCCACCGCGACATTGTCAACAGCTACACGATCTCCGTCACGGCCTTGGCCCGGTGCGTGTCGCCGCTCATCTGGGGCTGGGTCATGGCCAGGTTTGACCACGCGGGGTTGGCGGGTGTGTCGTGGTGGGTGTTGGCGGTCCTCTGCTTTGTCACCTTTTTGTTCTCCTTCACCCTCAGCGAGGACGACGAAAACAAGTGAGCGAAAGTATCTGGCAGCCACCCCGCAAATTGCATATACTGCATGGACAGCACAGGCAACACTGGGCTCCAAACTACTGCTATCTATCGGCTTTAACGATATTTCCCTCCCTTCTCTCCCTTTTTTTGCTCGGATTTGTAGATAAAGCGATCTTTGGCGCCGCCGCATTGGGTAATTCCGCGCGGAGATTTATGCGGACGTTTTATGCAAGCAATTTCATGGGCGCCCCCACCCACAGTGGAGGCGATATGCTCCTTGTTTTAAGCCATTCGTGACAGAGACGGCGCTTCTGTCGCATCCCCTAAATTCCACCCGCCTCAGTTAAGCCTTATCTCCCTTGCTCTAACCACTGCCGCCCTCCACTGTCCCCCATCCTTGTCATTTTTTCTTAGCCTGATTTCTTCCCTTGGTCTTCTCTTCCCTCTTTCTTCCCCTTTCATACACCAATGCTGCCATTATGCCCAACCCAACCATCAGAGAGCAGCTAGAGGGGTTCCCGGTCGCCCAGATGATTGTCATTGGCTTCCTCCGGCTCAGTGAGCCCATCGCCTTTAGTTCGATGTTCCCATACCTATACTTTATGATCAAGAGCTTTGGCGTAGCCAAGACCGACGCCGACGTGTCGCGATACAGCGGGTACCTCGCGTCGGCGTTTTCTTTCAGCCAGTTCTTATGTTCAGTGCAGTGGGCCAAGGCGTCGAACCGGTACGGCCGCAAGCCGGTGATACTAGTTGGGTGCCTCGGCACCGCCCTTTCGATGCTCGTTTTCGGGTTCAGTACCAGTTTCGGCATGGCGTTGATGGCGCGCACCATGATGGGCTTGCTCAACGGCAACGTCTCTATCATGCGCACTACCGTGGGTGAAATTGCCGTGGAGAAGCGGCACCAAGCTATTGCCTTTTCCAACTTGTCGCTACTCTGGAGTTTCGGGAAGAGTATAGGCGGCTACCTCGGCGGGTCGCTCACGGATACTGAGCAGTTTCGCGGTGCCAAAAGGGACAAGACCTTGGGGGTTCCTAAGGAGGGGCAGACGTCAAAGGATGCAATGTCGCCTCCAGGGCTGGTGTTTGCGGATCACCCGTTTGCCCTTTCCAACGTGGTGGTGGCAATCATCATCTTGCATTTTATTGTCGTGGGGTGGCTCTTTCTTGAAGAGACCCACGACAAAGTGAAGAATAACAAGGACATTGGGTTGGAATTCGGCGATGCCATCCGGCGCGCGCTCGGGTTCAACGTGCCAGTGCGTCCGTGGAAGAGACGCGGTGTGCTGTTTGAGGACGACGAGGTCGGCGAATCCCTTATAAGAAGAGACAGTGGCGCCGAGGGGGGCGAGTTAGACATTGAGATGCAAGTGCTCTCAGAAGAGGAGCTGGAGATGGGAGAAGGCGGGGGAGCGAGTGGTGGCTCTGCTGCTGCTATAGCAGGAACAAGAAAAGGAGCCAAAATCGGTACAAGGACGAAAATAGGGGTAGAGGACGACGACGGCGATTATGACGATGACGGTCCTGCCAAAGAAGACCAGGACGAGAACACACCCGTGCTCACCCGGGCGGTTGTGTACCGGATTGCACTCAACTTCCTTATGTCCTTTGCCAATATCATCTATGTGGAGTTTTTCCCCATTTTCCTCGCCAAAACCACGGATCCCACGCACTTGAAATTCCCCATGCACATAACGGGCGGGTTCGGCATGAGCTCAGACGCCATTGGAAAATTGCTTTCCGTAACCGGTATTCTTGGAGTGGTGTTGGTGAGCTTCTTCTTTCCGCTCGTGACCAAGTACTTTGACTTGCTCACGGGGTTCCGCATCGGGCTCTTTATCGTGCCGTTCCTCTTTTTCACGCTCCCGCTCATTATTTTTACCATCCCAGAGTATACCCACGCGCCGTCGCGCCTCACGACCACGTTTTTGCTCTACTTGTCGGCGGGGCTCCAGTCGTTCGTGGGCACCATCAGCTTTCTGCAGTTGTTTGTCACGCTTCACCGCGCCACCCCCAAGTGTCACCGCGCGATTGTCAACAGCTACACGATCTCCATCACGGCCTTGGCCCGGTGCGTGTCGCCGCTCGTTATGGGGTGGCTCATGGCCAAGTTCGAGCACGTTGGGTGGGGTGGCATGGCATGGTGGGTGCTTGCGTGTTTGAGCTTTGTCACGTTCTGTCTCTCCTTCTGTCTTGACCCCACAGAGGAGGACGAATAAGGTTGTGGTGCATGAAGAGCACTTGCAGGCCAATATTTCAGCCTGTTAATATACGCTGCATGCTGATCGCTCGCCATTTTCGATGCCGTGCAGAGAACAAGCTTACTCCTCCTTTTTTACCTTTCCCTTCGTACTCTTCTTGGTGGTGCACATAGGCGGCTGAACGTTTGCCATATTTATTGCCTTTTTCGGGGAGCTGCGAAAGAAATTTTCTTCTGCACAAATTTCCCGATCCGGTAAAGTAGCTCAAAAGTTACGAGCTTTTGTGTGCAGAGCTGCCCAGAAAAAGCTTATGCCAAACACACCCGCAAACAACGGTGCCCATGAGTTGAAACAGCGACATGTACAAACAGATGAGAGCTGGAAGTGGAAATGGAATGACAAAGAGCAAGGTGGTCTCCGCTTTATTTTATAAATAGGTGAACTCCGCTTCCTCTTGCTTCAATCCAGTTGAGCCTACTTTTTTTCTTTCCTCTTTCCTCTTCATCAAGCAAAGAACAGCCACCAGATTCTCCCGCAATGAAGTCTATTCACGCTATCATCACCTTCTTTTTGTTCGCCTTCACCTTGGCCACGTCGTTGAACGCCGTCTCTGACGCCTCGGTGTCCACCCTCAAGACCAGAGAGGACCAGGAGTTGCTCGACTTGGCCAAGTACCTCGAGGAGTTGGCGCAGCACGCGTCGCAAGACCTCACCAAGAGAGACAACGCCGCGCTCACTGCCGCGCTCACCGCCTTGAACCAGTCTGGCCAGGGTGTTGCCATTGTCCACGCCGCCGCCACCAACTCGCTCACCCAGGGCGAGACCATCAACACCGTCGAGCAGTACATCAAGTCCACCGGCTTGGAGAACATCTTGGCTGCTGCCGACCAGTCCAACTTGGCTGTCGACATTGTCATGAGATTCTTTATTAACTACTCGTTGATCCCCAACTTGTGGGACATCATCGTCACCTTGTGGAACAACGGTGTGTTCTCTTTCAGCAAGAGAGAGTTTTTGGAAATTCTCGGCAAGAGAGGCCTCTTGGACATTATCGGCAACGTGGTATCCAGTGTCCAGGACTCGCTCATCCTGTCGGTGATCTCCTTGTTCAACGCCGTCACCAGTCTCGAGCAGATCTGTGAGTCGCTCCAGAAGTCGGGCTTGGCCGTATCCATCATCGACGACTTGCTCACCACCACCGATGGCGAGAGCTTTGTGGTCAAGTTGGTCACCGCCATCTCCAAGGACAGCATCATCACCTTTGGCTCGCTCGTGGACGCCTTGCAGCAGTCGGGTATTATCGGCAGTACCTTCTCCAAGATCATCTCTAACTCCACTGACAGAAAAATTATCTTTATCTGGGCCGTCAACAACTTGGTGAGCTTGATCAAGTACATCTTCTAAGTATTGCAGCAAGCAAGGCATAACTTGTTTCCGGTTCCCTTTGATATTCCTTTCTTTCCCCGTTTATATACCTGTTTACTTCAATTCGATAACTTCAAACCGTTTGTACGCTTCCTCTAAGTTGAAATTGGCCTCGGCCTGGTGCCACCGCTCGTGCAACCGGCCGTACAACAACACCAATTTGGGCTCCTCCGTCTTGGTGTCGTTGACATCCTTCTTGCCAAATAACCTGCCCTTCTCGTTGTTCCAGGTGGCAAAGTTGATGCGCTCCCACTCCTTTGGCTTGCCATAGCCCAACCGCTGCAACTTGGGTGAGCGCAAGGGCTCTGGGTCCAACACGGCTGTATCCTTGGGCTTGCAGAAATAGATCAACACCAACCGGCGGAAATCCTTTTGGTCGTCGGGAGGGGACACTACGCGGTGGATGGAGCTCTTGAAGAACCCGCCCGTGATGAACTCCATGGCGTCGCCGATGTTGACAATCAACCCATTGGGGGTGTGGCCCACGTAGCTCCATTTGCCCGTGAAGTAGTCGCGGATCTGCAACGACAAGATGGGCTGCGACGTGATGAACGTGAACCCGCCACTGTCGGAGTGGCCGCGCAACCACGTGTTACCGACCTTTTTCTGGTCCTCGGGGTCCATGGGGTCGTACAACATGAACCTCCCGGCGCCCGCTCCCGAGTTCTCGAGGTCGTTCTCCACCACCTTGTAGTAGTTTTCGTACACGTAACCCTCGGGCAACTCCAACACAATGTCGGTCAACGTGCACAACTTGCGCAACACCTCGCCATGCAAGTACCGGTAGTACTCGGCAATCTGGGGCAAATAGTCCTTGATGATTGCGGGGTACTTGTTGGCGCCTTCATCGAAAAACACCGGCTGCTGCATGTTGTTGAAGTTGTAGTGAACAATGGAGTCCTCCACGCCGTTGCGCATGGACCAGTACCGCTTGGGCTTGAACCCGGCACCGCGCTCGGCGCCCAAGGACGTGGTCCGGTCCTCGAGGTCGGACTTCAAGGCACCCGCCAAGTACTGGTGCTGCTCTTCTTCAGGCAAGGTAAGAATGCCCTGGGCTACTGCCTTGAGGAACTCGAGCTTGTCGGCTGGAAACCCGTGGTTTATGACGGTGATGAAGCCGTAGGTGGATAAGGACTGCTCCAACTTGGCCGCAAGCGCCTGGCGCGCCGGCAAGTGATCTGCCCCATCCTGGTAGAGCGCCAAGTCAATGGCCTCTAACTCTATAGGCTTGATCCCGGACGTAGAGAGGGGTGCTTCCTTAAAGGGGGGCAACTGGTATTTAGTAGACTGCAGTGGCATGCTTGGGAGAGGGTGGGAGGATGAGTGGGGGTGATGGTGTCAGAGCAACCCTGCTGATGCCAGGAAAATCAAGGGGTATTTGAGTATTTGAGCACTTCCAACACGCACCGCACCAACCTTCCCGATTCAGGTGTGGTGTTTTATATTTCCTTTGCTTTCAAAAACTGTGGCTGCAAATTAGCACAAGGGAGGAAATAATCGCGCAAAAGTTGAAGCCAAACAATACAGCTCAGCTCAGCTCAGAAATGTAAAAAGCATATAATATTGCGCCATGTCTATTTGTGGGGACTGAGCACCAGCTTCTTGGTCTCTACTTCTTAAAATGCTTGGCTACAACCCGGCCAAGTCTGTCCTCAAACTCTTCGCGCGACTCGCCCGCACGCCACCGCAAGTCGTACGCCGGGTGGTCCGGCTTGAGGTACGAGGGTTCCTCGCCTTCGGTGCCGTAGAGGTTCTCCCGGAAGGTTAACCCCTCCTTGGGGTAGTCGTTCCACGCCAACCCTCTTCTCCGCAACTCGGGCAAGAGCAACTCCACGATGTCCTCAAAGCTTCCGGGAGTCACGGCGTAGGTGAAGTTGAACCCGTCAACCCCCGAGATGTCGACCCAGTTTTCGATCTCGTCGGCAATCTCCTGCGGCGAGCCCACAAACAATACTCCGGATCCGCCCACGCGAAGCGTGTCCACAATATAGGCTCTGGTCTTTTTCAACCCCTCGGGATCGCCGGGGTTCTTCTTGGTCCATGACTCCACCATGCTCCTGATGGCGTTATTCTCCGAAGTTGTGAGCTCCTCGTCCCAGCCAAACTTGCTGAGATCGACCCCTGTCCAGCCGCCAAACAACGCCTGCGCGCCCTCGGGGTCGCTGTACTGTTTGTACTCGTGGTACTTGGCCACAGCCTCGTCATGGGTGGGAGCCACAATGACCGTCACCAACAGCACACACTTCACGTCGTCGGGATTCCTGCCCTGGTCCTTGACCAACTTTTTCAACTTGTCGATCTTGGCCTTCAATCCCTCTGGGGTGAGACCATTGATGAACACGGCCTCGGCGTTGCGCGCGGCGTACTTCAAGCCCGCCGTGGATGCCCCCGCCTGCAAGATCACGGGCAATCTCTGGGGCGTGGGCTCGGTGATGCTGGGGCCTGGTACCTTAAAGAACTTGCCCTCATAGTTGATCTCGCGCAATCTTTCGGGGTCGGTAAACACCCCCGTTTTGCGGTCCACCTTCACGGCATCGTCGGCCCATGAACTGAGAAACAACTGGTACACGACCTCCAAGAACTCCTGCGCCTTCAAGTACCGGTCGTCGTGTTCTGGGAGCGGCTCGCCGTTGAGCAAGTTGCGTGCGGCGCTGTCCAAGTACCCCGACACAATGTTCCACCCCACTCTCCCCTTGGTCAAGTGGTCCAACGTGGCCAAGCGCCGGGCAAAGTGGTACGGTGCCTCGCTGATGGTGCTGGAGGTGACGGCAAACGACAAGTTCTTGGTCACGGCAGCCATGGCAGGGATCACCGCCAGGGGCTCGTTGATGGGCCACTGCGCGCCGGACTTGGCGGCCGCCGTCAAGTTGCGGGGCCCATTGTACACGTCGTACCCGCCAAGCACGTCGGCAATGAACAACGCGTTGAACTTGCCCTTTTCGAGCAACTTGGCCAAGTTGACCCAGTAATCTATGGTGTTGTAGTCCCGTGACTTGTCCTGGGGGTGCTTCCAAAGCCCCGGCGTCTGGAGACCAGGACAGCCCATGTCGAAGGCATTAATGATGAGCGGCTTTCTCTCCTTTTTTTGTCTCTTGGTGGTCATTGTATGGGTGCAGTAGCTGGATATTGGTTGGAGAGGAGAAAGGGGGGAAATGTACAAGAAACCCTACCGGGCCGCGCCGGTTATATACTGTGTGCATGCATGCCTACATAAGCCGTTGGCAATGACGAAAGTTGGCTTCCATATAGTGCAAGCCAAAAAAAAGTGTGGCTTCGGGTGGGGGGCTGGAAAAAATAACAGTGTGCTGTGGAGGATAGCAAAGCACTGTGCGATCGGTGGCACAAAGTAATCGCCCCATGCTTGTAACTTCCGCATTCGCCTGCCCAATTGGGTGCGGCATCTCGTTGGCACTTGGACAGCAACAGGCCATCTTTCTGGTACTGAGAAAGAGTGGCGGCGTACAGTGTGCCCCGCGATCGGTTTCCGTCACGTGACACTTCTTCTGTCACCCGGTGGGAGCCGGAATCAGGCAATACGAGCCCCATCTTGTAGCTGTAGGGATAGCACGCAGTTATGGCTGTTGAATACAGGTCTAGTTATAAGTTCTGGGTCCCCTGTAGCTCCTATCTGTCTTTCTTGTGGTGCATTTTACATGGGATCTGGAGAAAAATCCAGACAAGTTTGTAAGATCCTTGCAACCAAGACCAATGGTCACATTCATGTACGGCTATACTCAGCACCTGACAAAAAATGACTGTATTCACGTCTAACAAAGGGTGAAGGAACAGATCTAGACGACAGGAAGTACGGGATCGGTACCTGTTTGCCAATGCGCTTGCACCGCTTGTTTCTCCTGTGCCCAGCGGCGTGCGGGAAACGGCAGCTCGCCGGGCTCTTCCTGTGTTGGCGCAGAACTTGGTCGACTTTATTGATAGAAGAGAGAGCACGAGGGAGCAGGATCTGGAGACAGAAGAGGGGCTGAGTCGGGGTAGAGCTGGCGTTGCTGTCGACGTTGCTGTCGACGTTGATGTTGATGTTGATGTTGCCAGCAGAAACAGGCTGAAGCCGCGGCGTTGGGCCCGGAAACAGCTTCCCGACTCGAGCGACTCCGAGGACGCGTCTCCCCATGGCGACAAGGTGCGCTTGAACTACAACAAGTCCAACACTCCCAAGTACTTGGGCATGTTCTCCAACGTCATGGTGCAGAACCGGTTGAAGCGGCAGTGCAACTTGTGTCCCGCCGCGTACACCGATTTGAAGGGGTTCAACCGGCACTACGAAGCCAAGCACAAGTAGGAAAGACGCAGTCACAGCCACCTCCTTGCTCCTCCCTTGCTGTCGTCTTCCGCTTTTGGCTTTTTTCCGCGCGTATTCCACACCTCCAAGAGCCACATGGCACGGCTCGGCCGAGTTTAATTCCACTTATCGCCAGAGTCAAAGAATGCGGCGTCTATTACGATTCCTGCATGAAGACAGGCATTTTCTCTATGCCCGTCTCTGCTCTCAATACTTTTTTTGAGCCTTGCGGTCGGCCGGCCCGTATTTTCATTGCTATCTCACCGGCCCGGCTCTCCACATGAAGGCCATTTTTCATAACCATTGGGAAGGGAGTATGGAACAACCCTGTTATCGCAGAGGACAGTTCTAGGGACCATATAGCAAAGGAAACTATTAAGGATACTTTGCCCTCCTCCCCCCCTCCCGTCTCCGCTTCGGCATTGTCTCCCCTATTTGTGCCCCCTTATGTTCCTCATAGCGTGGTTTTCTACTTGGAGTCTCTGAGCCGTGTGCGGAGTTAAGCGGTTTTATATCTCTCCTCCGAAGTTAAAGCCATTACTAAGCGGACTCGCCAGGGTAGTTTTTTCTGCTTCTTTTTTCTTCCTATTGGTCCAGGCGGGGTGTTTCCTACGTGCCAAGCGGGTGGCAACCCGCAGTCACCCGTGCGGAATGCAATGCGGATCGCTAAAGCCTCTCTTTTTCTCTTACACTCACTTTTCTTTCCCCCTCGTGCACGGCAGGCTCTTGGTATATCCTCCGCCTTCCTCCGTAGTAGTTTCACCGTGCTCCTTCCCTGACTCATGCCCTGGTCCCTTGGTAGGAGGCGTTAGGAGATATCGCGCACACACACAGATGTAGACGGAGTTATCCGCACAGAACGAAAAAAATAAAGCCATGTATGATGTTCCATTTTGTTTTTTCTTTCATTTCTTTCTGCGGGAACTTATAAGAATGGGGCGCCGCTTCCGTGATGGAAAAAGCAAAGATTCAGTTACGGCCTCATACATATAGCTCTTCTACTACAAGCCTCTTCCTCCTGTTGAAGTAGTACCACTTACCACCACTACTACTACTACTACCATGAGCTCAAAGGCATCGTCCCTAGAGAGTCAGGACCAGCTCGTGCGGCAAGAGCGTCTCTTGAGTTTCCTCCTCTCCAAGAACGTGCCGCACATCCCCACGGAAGACGAGCGCGGGCCGTACCCCGGATCCCACGCCAACTGGGTCTCGCGCATGTTCTTTTGGTGGTTGAACCCCGTCATGCGCACAGGGTACAAGCGCACGTTGCAGCCCGAGGACTTGTTCTACCTCACGGACGAGATCAAGGTGCAGGCGATGGCCGACAGTTTCTACAAGTACATGACCCACGACATCGAGGCGGCGCGGCAGCAACACATTGCCGCCAAGTGCAAGGAGCGCGGCGAGACGCCCGAGGCGAGCACGGTTGACCCCGAAGCCGACTTGCAGGACTTTGTCTTGAGCAAGTTCTTGACGGTGTGGGCGTTGGCCAAGACGTTCAAGTGGCAGTACTTATGGGCGTGCTTTATGTTGTCGATGTCGAACGTGGCCCAGACCACGTTGCCGTTGCTCACAAAGAAGTTGATCCGGTACGTGGAGTTGAAGGCGCTCGGCCACGAGACGGGTATCGGCAAGGGCATTGGCTACTCGTTTGGTGCCGCCATCATTGTGTTTATCATTGGTGTGTTGATCAACCACTTTTTCTACCGCTCGATGTTGACGGGCGCCCAGGCCAAGGCGGTGTTGACCAAGGCGTTGCTCGACAAGTCGTTCAAGTTGAACTCACAGGCGCGCCATAAGTACCCCGTGGGCAAGATCACATCGATGTTGGGTACGGACTTGTCGCGGATCGACTTTGCGTTGGGGTTCCAGCCGTTCTTGTTTGTGTTTCCCATCCCCATTGGCATCGCCATTGCCATCTTGGTGGTTAACATCGGCGTCGCCTCTTTGGTGGGTGTGGCCATCTTGTTTGTGTTTATGGTGTGCATCGCCATTTCCACGGGCAAGCTTTTTGCCTACAGAAAGAAGGCCAACAAGTACACCGACTCGCGCGTCAACTTTATCAAGGAGGCGTTGAACAACTTGAAGATTATCAAGTTTTACTCGTGGGAGCCACCCTACCACGAGAACATCTCGGAGATCCGTAAGAAGGAGATGCGCATCATCTACCGCATGCAGGTGTTGCGGAACATTGTCACGTCGTTTGCCATGTCGTTGACCCTATTTGCGTCGATGACGGCGTTCTTGGTGTTGTACGCCATCTCCAACCACAGAAGAGACCCGGCCTCGATCTTTTCGTCGCTCTCGTTGTACAATATCTTGACCCAGCAGGTATTTTTGTTGCCCATGGCGTTGGCCACGGGCGCCGATGCATTTATGGGCATTTCGCGTGTGGGCGAGTTTATGTCGCAGGCCGAGATCCAGCCTGAGGAAAACCGTATTGAAGCGAGTCCGGAGAAGGGCGTGCAGATGGAGGTCGAGGGCGTGGCTATTGAGGTGGACCACGCCAGCTTTGAGTGGGAAACCTTCCCTGATGATGACGAAGAGGTGGGAAAGAGTAAGAAAGAGAAGGGCAAGAAAGGGAAGAACGACGGGAAAGAGGAGAGTTCAGAGAAGGTGACCAAGGTGCACGTGCATAATGCGGAAAAGTCCAAGGAGCACGACTCGTCCACCACGCACTCTTCCGGCACCGAGGAGGTGCAGTTCCCCGGGTTGACCGACATTGACTTCAAGATCAAGAAGGGCGAGTTTGTGGTGATTACAGGGTTGATTGGGTCGGGCAAGTCGTCATTGCTTAATGCGCTCTCGGGGTTTATGAAGCGGGTACAAGGGTCCGTGAACGTCAACGGCTCGCTCTTGCTCTGTGGGTACCCCTGGGTGCAGAACAGCACCGTCAAGGAAAACATTTTGTTTGGGTCTGAGTATGACGAGGAGCGGTACAATAGTGTTATTTACGCGTGCTCGTTGGAAGCCGACTTGGCCATCTTGCCCGCAGGCGACCGGACTGAGATTGGCGAGCGCGGTATCACATTGTCAGGCGGACAAAAGGCGCGGATCAACTTGGCGCGCGCCGTGTATGCTGACAAGGACATTATCTTGTTGGACGACGTGTTAAGTGCCGTGGATGCACGCGTGGGGAAGCACATTATGAACAACTGTATGTTGGGCATGTTGAAGGACAAGACGCGGATCTTGGCCACGCATCAGTTGTCGCTTATTGGAGCCGCTGACCGGGTTATTTTCTTGAACGGCGACGGGTCGATTGACGTGGGCACGTTTGACGAGTTGAGCGCCAAGAACCCCGGCTTTGGCAAGTTGATGACCTTCAACAGCGAGGCCAAGGAGAGTGAGGGCGATGGGGAGAAAGAGGATGATATTGATATTGCCCTGGAGGAGATTGAACTTATTGAGGACCCATTGGAGGAGGAACGTGAGTTGATCCAGCGGCAGGTGACCCAAAGGACGCAGCCTGAGGACGAAGAAGCTGTGCACCGTGAGTTTAATGTCGACAAGACTGCCGACGGCAAGTTGATTGATGCCGAGGAGCGCGCAGTGAACGCCATCAGCTTTGAGGTGTACAAACGGTATATCGAGTTGGGGTCAGGTAAGTTCACGCCGTGGACGATTGTTCCCGTGTTATTAGTGTTGATGATGTTGTCGACGTTCTGCCAGATTTTCTCCAATACCTGGCTTTCGTTCTGGACCGAGTACAAGTTTGACAAGCCCGACCGGGTGTACATTGGTGTGTACATCATGTTCACCTTCATGTCGTTTTTTCTCTTGACGTTGGAGTTTATCGTGTTGGTGTACTTGACCAACACGGCGTCGGTGATGTTGAACGTTCTCGCATTGAAGAAGGTGTTGCACGCGCCCATGTCATTTATGGACACTACGCCCATGGGCCGGATCTTGAACCGGTTCACCAAGGACACCGATGTGTTGGACAATGAGATTGGCGACCAGTTGCGGTTCTTTTTGTTTGTGTTGGCCAACATCATTGGGGTGTTGATCTTGTGTATCATCTACCTCCCCTGGTTTGCCATCTCCATCCCCTTCCTCGGGTTTTTGTTTGTGGCCATCTCCAACTACTACCAGTCGTCGGCGCGCGAGATTAAGCGGTTGGAGGCGATCCAGCGCTCGTTTGTGTACAACAACTTTAACGAGACGTTGAGCGGCATGACCACGATCAAGGCGTACCACGCCACCAATACGTTTTTGGA
Source organism: Zhuliangozyma boniae (assembly GCA_002094185.1). Taxonomy (NCBI): domain Eukaryota; kingdom Fungi; phylum Ascomycota; class Pichiomycetes; order Serinales; family Debaryomycetaceae; genus Zhuliangozyma; species Zhuliangozyma boniae. Next base: position 50,139 of record MXQC01000017.1, read on the forward strand.
AAAGAACAACTACCTCATTGACAAGATGAACGAGGCGTACTACCTCACCATTGCCAACCAGCGGTGGTTGGCCATCCACATGGATTTTGTGGCGTCGTTGTTTGCGTTGTTGATTGCCTTGCTCTGTGTTAACCGGGTTTTCAAAATCAGCGCTGCGTCCGTGGGGTTGTTGCTCGCGTACGTGTTCCAGGTTGCCGGCCAGTTGTCGATGCTTATCAGGACGTTCACGCAGGTGGAAAATGAGATGAACTCGGCCGAGCGGTTGAACTCGTACGCGTCTCACTTGCCCGAGGAGGCGCCCTACGTGATTACTGAGAAAACGCCACCGCCCAACTGGCCCGACAGGGGCTCGATTACGTTTGAGAATGCGTCGTTGGCATACCGTCCTGGCTTGCCTTTGGTGTTAAAGAACTTGAATTTCAGCACTAGGCCCATGGAGAAGGTCGGCATCTGTGGCCGCACGGGTGCGGGCAAGTCATCGATCATGACGGCTTTGTACAGGTTGTCGGAGTTGGAGACGGGCAAGATTGAGATTGATGGGCTCGACATTAGGCAGATGGGGTTGCGCGACTTGAGGTCCAAGTTGTCGATCATTCCGCAGGACCCCGTGTTGTTTAGGGGCACTATCCGCAAGAACTTGGACCCTTTTGACGAGCACGCCGACGACAAGTTGTGGGACGCGTTGCGGCGCACGGGATTGATTGAGGAGACGCGGCTCCTGGCGGTGAAACAGCAAGTGCGCGCCGACGAGAGCTCTAGCGATGTGACACTCCACAAGTTCCACTTGGACCAGAACGTCGAGGATGAGGGGTCCAACTTTTCGCTCGGTGAGCGCCAGTTGATCGCGTTTGCGCGGGCGTTGGTGCGCGACTCCAAGATCCTCATTCTTGACGAGGCCACCTCGTCCGTTGATTATGAGACGGACGCCAAGATCCAGCACACTATCATCCGTGAGTTCAGGGACTGCACGATCTTGTGCATTGCCCACCGGTTGAAGACGATTATCAACTACGACCGCATCTTGGTGTTGGACAAGGGTGAGATCAAGGAGTTTGACACGCCGTGGAACTTGTTCAATGCGAAAAACAGTATTTTCCAGCAAATGTGCCAGCGGTCCAACATTACGGAAGAGGACTTTGAGAATATCAAGTCATTCTAGAGGGGGAGGAGCTGTGTTGTTGTTCTGTGACTGCTTCTTGCTGGATAATGCTTTATTTCCTTAGTTTGGTTATGTAGCCTTGACAAAAAAATTGTACGATATGAATATAGAGTGGCTGTACCTTGGCGGGTTGAGGAAACGACCATATAAGATTTGTCTATATAGGGGCTAGGTACTGAACATGTCGGGAATGTGGGAGTGTGGGGAGTGACACGTTGTCTGTTTCAGGGTGTGGGTGGAATTTGTCGTGGGGGCCCTAGTGGGTGGAGTGGAATAGAGGGAATAAGGGAGGTAAGCGGCAATAGCGAGTGCAGAGGCAGAGCAGGTGTGACGAGAGGAGACAGAGCAAAAAGAAGGAAAAAGGGGAGAGAAACAAAATCCCACCGTAATCGCCAACTTCCAAAAATAAAACACCATCACTCATAAAACGGCTTCGCCTGCTTATCTGAGAGAATCCACTCCACTACCCATAAAAGATAGATCAGCCTCTCCTGACATTCCTTAATTAACTCATCTGCTGCAGATACCACCCACAGTAACAGTAACATCCAAAGCCACATCCACATCCAACTCTTCTCCCATGACTGAGCGCACGCAATCGCCCCACCCCGCCGACGGGGTCCATTTCAAGAAGTTCTTGAGCAAGCTTAGCGGCCAGCCCGAGTCATACTCGAGAAAGCAAAACTACACCTTTGGCCGCACGTTGGGTGCGGGCTCGTTTGGCATTGTCCGGAACGCACGGGACAACCAGACCGGCGAAGAGGTGGCCGTCAAGATCATCTTGAAGAAGGCGTTGAAGGGCAACGAGGATATGGTGGTCGACGAGTTTAAGCTCTTGGAGCAGTTGGACAACCCTCACATTGTCGGGTTCCGCGACTGGTTCGAGTCCAAGGACAAGTTCTACTTGGTGACGCAGTTGGCCACGGGCGGCGAGTTGTTTGACCGCATTGTCCAGAAGGGCCGGTTCACAGAGCACGACGCCTCGTTGGTGGTGGTGCAGATGTTGGAGGCGTTGGAATACTTGCACAACAAGGACATTGTGCACCGCGACATCAAGCCCGAGAATATCTTGTACTTGACCCCGGCCGACAACTCGCCCGTGGTGTTGGCGGACTTTGGCATTGCCAAGAGGTTGCAGAGCTCGGACGAGAAGTTGACGTCGCTGGCGGGGTCGTTTGGCTATGCCGCGCCCGAGGTCATTTTAGGCAGCGGTCACGGCAAGTCTTGCGACATTTGGTCCTTGGGGGTAGTGACATACACGTTGTTGTGCGGCTACTCGCCGTTCCGGTCTGAAAACGTGCAGGACTTTATCAACGAGGTGAAGCACAACAATGCTGTTATTTTCCACGCAGACTACTGGAAGGACGTGTCTAAGGACGCGCGGCGGTTCATCATCAAGGCGTTGCAGTTCAACCCCGACAACCGCCCCACGGCCACGGAGTTGTTGAACGACCCGTGGATCGTGGAGGTGGCGCACAACTACAAGGAGGCCGACTTATTGCCCAACTTCAAGCAAGGCTTTGACGCCAAGGCTAAGTTTAGACAGGCGATCGAAGTGGTGAAGTTGAACAACCGGATCAAGAAGTTGAAGGAGATCCAGACCGAGGAGGACGACGACCCCTCGGAGATCAACTTGTTCAATGACCACGGGTCAGTGCGGCACGACGACGTACCTGCGCGCACGGCGTCACCACATGTGTCGCCCTTGATCACGTGGAAGAAGTTCAACAATGTGATGAATAATTTGGACGCTAGCCACTCCAAGACGTCGTTGTCGCCCTTCAAGTCGCCCTACGAGACCCCCAGCAAGAAGAACACGGCTGTGGGCGATGCGTTTGTTCAGTTGGTGCATGCGGCGTCTAAGAACAAGGAGCGTGTGGAGAACTATGAGGAGAAGGATGGAGAGAAGGCGGAGAAGGATGGTGAGAAGGATGGTGACAAGCAATAGAAGCGGGGAGGAGAGAGGGTCAATCAAGGTGTTGGTCAGTATATACACACAGACAATGTAACGATAAGATTTGATGGAATTGGGTGGCCAGGGGTTAAGAACATGCAAGCGCGGATGCAGGTTTTGTGGCTATGATGTCTAACTATGCCTTATGCCTCATGTCTTATGCCTTCTGGCTAATGACTGGTGAGAGGGCGCATGAAAAGATGAAAAAAACCTGCGACCTAAAGGCGAACCAAAGTCGAGAACAGAGAGAAAAAATTTCATTTCGACCAAGTTGCTCCTCAAGAAGCAACAGCTTTTCTAGAAAGAGACCATCCTCTCAGACTACCACTTGTGTGCTGTAATTGACGGTGTATCCCTTTTTCCTGGTCGCCTGTGTTTCTTGCTTTCTCTGTTTCCCCGTTTGTATTATCTTTATTTTGTCACCAACAACAACCAACAACCAACAACCAACAACCAACAATCAGCAAACAGTTCCCAGTTTCTTACAACCAGCCATGTCGCACGAGCTACTAGACGCCAAAGACGAGCCCACGAGGTTCCACACGCCGCCGCTCTTTAACGACGCCGCAGATAAGACCAAGGAGGCTGTGTCCTCATTCACCGTGCTTGATGCATGCACATACCAGTCCAAGACCATTGGGTGTCCCTCGGGGTCGCGCAGCCGAGCTGCCGAGTACATGACCTGCGACTGCCAGGAGGACTGGGATGGCGACATGCAGCAGAACCTCGCGTGCGGTGAGGACTCGAGCTGCATCAACCGAATAACGTCGGTGGAGTGTATCAACCACCACTGTCTGTGCGGCGACGACTGCTCGAACCAGCGGTTTCAAAGAAGAGAGTATGCTCCCGTATCGGTGTTCCAGACGGAGAAGAAGGGGTACGGACTCCGCGCTGATGGTGTTATCCGCGAGAACCAGTTTATCTACGAGTACATTGGCGAGGTGATTGACGAGCCCACGTTTAGGAAGCGCATGGTGGAGTACGACCAGAAACGGTTCCGCCACTTCTACTTTATGATGCTCAAGACAGATGCGTTTATTGACGCCACCGTCAAGGGGTCGCTCGCACGGTTTGTTAACCATTCGTGCAACCCCAACGCCTATGTCGACAAGTGGGTCGTGGGCGACAAGTTGCGCATGGGCATTTTCGCCAAGCGTGCCATTGCCCAGGGAGAGGAGATTTCGTTTGACTATAATGTCGACAGGTACGGCGCGCAGTCGCAGCCGTGCTACTGCGGCGAACCCAACTGCTTGAAGTTTATGGGCGGTAAGAAACAGACCGACGCCGCATTGTTGTTGCCCGAGGGCATTGCCGAGGCGCTCGGGGTGACACCGCAGCAGGAGAAGCAGTGGTTGCGCGAGAACAAGCCCAAGCGCACGGCGCAACAGAGCGACGACGCCACCATCAACGAGGAGTTTGTCAAATCTGTGGATGTGCACCCCATGAGCGACCTCGAAGTGTCACGCGTGATGTCGGCGTTGATGAAGACGCAGGACGTGCTCGTGATGAAGAAGTTGGTGGAGCGGATGCACGTGACGGACGACTCGAGCGTCAATATATTGATTGTCAAGCTTCATGGGTACCAAGTGTTGTCGAACGTGCTCAAGGAGTTTGAGGACGAGGGTGTGATTTTGAAGGTGTTGCAGATCTTGCTCAAGTGGCCCGCCATTACAAGGAACAAGATTTCGTCGTCGCAGATTGAGGATGTAATTCGCGGGATCCAAATGTCGACGCAGAACCCCGAGATCAAGACAGCGTCGCAGGAGTTGCTCGATCTGTGGTCACAGTTGGAGATGGCGTACCGTATACCGAAGGCCAAGCTGGATACCACCCCGGCAGCCGCATATGGGCGCGTCTCGCGCTCGCCCGAGCACGAGCAGGGGCAGGGGCAGTCTCAAGGACTTGTACAGGGACAGTTACAGGGACAGTTGCAGCTGCAGGGACATGCTCTTGGTCAGGACGAACGGCAGGTTCAGCCGGCGCCGATCCATGATGCGGGATTGCCTGAGGGCTGGGAGGTGACATTTGACGCTGCGTCCAATAGTCACTACTATTATAATCGGGTTCTCGGGCAATCGCAGTGGGAGCGGCCCGTGGGGTCGTTGCCATTGGGGCCCAAGCTGATGCCGACGGCGCCCAACCTTCCCTTGACTCCCGGCCGCAACCATGGGCAAGGTCAGGGGTATGGGCAGGGTCAAAGCTACGGGCTGGGGCAGAGTCCAGCCCTTGGCCATTCACACCAGAGGAGCAAGAATGTTGAAGCCGACTTGGCAAAGCGCGAGGAGTTGCGGCTTCAGCGTGAACGGGAAGAACATTTTCGGGCACTACAGGAAAAAGAGCGGCAATTGCAGGAACTCATTGCCCTGACGCGGGAGCTGCGGAGCACCTCCCCCGGCATGGCCACGACGAATGGGAAGGGAGATAAGTGGAAGAAGCAGGGCGAGCATGGTCACGGGCATAGTCATCGCAGTGGTAGTAGCCACAGTCATCGCAGTGGTGGTAGCAGTGGCAGCGGCAGCAGCACCCTTGAGGCGCAATGGAAGCACGTGTTGGCGCAGCCGGTAGCGAACTTTATCAAGAAGCACGAGTCGGAGATTGGCCGGGACAATGTCAAGGGGTGTGCACGCGACGTGGTGAATGCCATTGCCTCGAAGGAGACCAAGAAGGGCACACAAAACGTTCCCCCCAAGGAGTTGGACAAACACAAGTTGAAGAAGGTGAAGGAGTATTCGGCATCGTTTATGGAAAAGTTTCTTGTCAAGTACAGGGCCAAGCACCGGAAACGGTCGGGCGAGGACCACGACGGGGCCAAGCGGCAGCGGACGGAATAAGGAAGGGGATAGGGAAGAAATACTTCAAACAGTCACTAGTTATTACAATGAATGCACGCTATACATTACTATTTGAAAACGATGCTTGTAGAAGGGAAAAAGTCAAACTGGTCTATAAAATGGGGAGAGACGGGAGAACGTTCCGGGAGAAGGAAAGGAGGGTGGGGTAATGGAGATAGTGGAGTGCGTTTAGTCGTCGCACAACAAGTTGGGTAAGTTCTCGATGGATTCCGTGCCGTACAAGATCTGGTACGTGGCCTCAAAAAGGGGAAACTCGTGCAACTTGTTGACATTGGTCAACAACTCGTGCACCTCCTTGGCAGTAACAATCCCCTGCGAGCTCTGCCCATTCAACAACTTCTTCTCGGCCTCCTCTGCGGCAGCCCCCGTTTCGGCCATGTACCGCCCCACCTTCACATTTCTCCCGCCCGAGCACGTGGTGATCAAATCAGCCACACCTGCAGATTCGGCCGTAAACGTCGTGGGCTCCGATTCAGGGAAGAACGTCTCGGAGAACTTGATGGTCTCCAAGAGTCCTACGCGCATGATGGCTGCCTTGGCATTATCGCCCCACCCGAGCCCTTCAACAAACCCCACAGCCAAAGCGACAATGTTCTTCAATGCGCCCGCCACGGACACGCCGGCTACGTCCTCAATCACATTTACGTGGAAGTAAGGGCGGTGGAATGCCGCCTTGAGAACGAAATGGTCAATGTCCTTGCCAGCGCCGCGGAAGTCGGCGGGGATCTTGTACGCCACGGTGGTCTCGGACCATTTCCCGCGCGCCACTTCGGGAGCCAAGTTGGCTCCGGAGAGGGCGCCGCACGTAATGCCCAACTCCTCGCTGATATATGTCGACAACAACTTGCACCCGTCCTTGGTCACCTCGAGGCCCTTGAGACACGAAATAGCACGCGCCGTCTTGGGGACATGGCCCTTCATCTGGGCCACGATCTTGGGCAAAAACTGGTGGGGCATGTTGAACACAATCAAGTCCGCATCCTCCACGGTCTTGGCGATGCTGGGTTCGGCCACCAAGTTAGCGGGCAACTTGACCCCGGGCAAGTACTTGATATTCTCGTGGCGGGTATTGATAATCTCGGTGAGGTTCTGGCCATTGATCTTTTCCTCGAACACCCACATCTTGACAAAGTGGGAGAACAAGTGGGGCCGTCCAAGCGCGTTCTCGGCAATCACCTTGGCTATGGTGGTGCCCCAGTTGCCGGACCCAATGACGCAAATCTTAAAGGGGTGCGGTGGCGACAAGGACAGGCTCTGGTTGGGTCCCGCCGATGGGTGCAAAAACTGGTTCACCTGCTGTAATCTTTGCAAAGCAGGAGAGACTGTCATGATGAGTAGTAGTGTGGAGTAGTACTGGTGGTGGTATAGGCTGAATAGGATGTGGTGCTGTAGTAGTGCTGGTGATAGTGGCGAGATAAAGTCCCTGGTACACTCTTCTGTTGGTTGTAAATGGAATCCCTTTCTAGTAAAGAGTGAGAAAAAAAGTTGCTCCTTTTTATTCCCAACAAAATTTTCTTTTGGTTTCTTTTTTTCCTTCCTCTGAAAAAGAGTAGTGGAGAGGTGGAAGAATATACGAGTGTGGTGCGTGCGGTGATTGCACTGGTGACTCAAAGGCGAGGAAGAGTGGGATGGCTAACGGTGGTGTGATGTGGTAAGCTCTTGGGAAGATGAACGTGATGGTTATGACGATACGCTCTATAGTTGTTCTTCTTCTTCTTCTTCTTCTTCTTCTTCTTCTTCTGCAACTGGAGACGTCCCTTGCCATGAATAGATGCAACCGGCGGAACACAGGCTGCTTTTATACCCACACTGGAGTGTGACAGTAGAGCACAAAGCTTGCCGCCATATTAGTTTGTCTATTTGTGTGCTATTTTTTTCTTTGCTCTTTGAAGTAGAGGGGGACGCCCAGTTGGACCGAGGAAGTAGAAATGACACGAACAGAGTCTTACAATACAAATGTAATACGGAGCCAGCACCTTCGTCCCATCGGCTTATTCTTATCGCAATAAACAGGGACAAACATGATGAGATCAGAGAGTGGTGTGCTTGTGCCTCTGACTTTTTGTCCTTTTGCCCATGAAAAGTGGGATCTACTGTATTATCCAACTGGCCATTTCAATCCTCCCATCTACTGCTCTAGGCTGCTGTTGAGTGGCTACTGGTACCACTATCAGGCTCTTGTGTTCAGGTGCTCCTCAACTGCATCCCCGCCAATGTTTACAACGTCTACACTGTATTCCCCCCCCCCCCTCCCCCCAGCGATGGCCGAAGATCGGACAAAGTAGGAACAAGGAAAAGAGAGAAAAAACCGTTGCCCTTTTTGCCAACTGCCATTTGACATTCTAAGTGGGGCACCAACTGCCCCACCTGATGAGCCGCGGGATAACTATTCAGGCACCGTCGCTGAAAAAAGCACAAGTGTCTCTTCTCCCGCTATTGCTAATCACCCTCTCTCTCTGTCAGCGTTTCCTTTCCTGGGGGGACGGCGTTTACTTGTGAAATCTCCTAAATGGCAACTCTACGGCTTGCATCTGATTTTTTTGAGGGGGTGGGTTCCTCTTCCTCCGTCTGTCCCTGGTTCATCACGTGATCTCTTCCCTTATACCGAGCACACGACGGATGCAAAAAGAAAAAGATCATCCACCAGAAGAAGCGCGTGTCTACACGGTAAAAGGAGGGGAGACATGGGGAAAAGCCGAAAAAGTTTATACTTCCTAGTGCTATAATTTCTATACCCTCCTCCACTCATCCTTCTGGTAGCCGTACGTGGGGAACTCGGGCGTGCCCTCTTCCGTGTCTGCCCCGCCCCTCCCACCATTCCTGTCGCCCCCCGCCTCCCCCTCGCGCTCATGCTCGTGCTCGCCGCCACTACTGCTCCCCTCATCCTCTTCGTCCTCGCGCACATCACGCAAGTAGTTCAAGTTGTCAATGTATAACTTCTTATCGGCGTTGCGCTTGCACGTCAACGTGCCCACGTGCCGCTTCAACGCATCCTTGCGCGCAAACCCCTTGCCGCAGAGCTCACATATATTGGGTGGGATCAGAAGGTGCTGTTTCTCGTGTCGTTTCAAGTCCGACAGGCGCCGAAAGGACATTGTGCACTTGTCGCAGAGAAACTTGCGTGGGGCGTCCAGGTCCAGTCGGCGGGTGTGCATGTCGTCATCATCGTCATCGACACTGGCGCTGTCGGGCCCACCAATGGATCCCAGTAGTCTGCCCAAGGAAGTAGAACCGGTTGGTGTGGTGGTAGCGGCGGCGGCGACTGCTGCTGCTCGTTGTTCCGCTCGCTCACGGTCACTTTTAAGCACCAAGGGTTCGCCGATGAGGAAATTCCACCCGGATGCATTCCCACTGGGGTGATGGCTCAGCCCAATAAGGTTAACTGCGGAACCAGGGGAGCCTGAAGATGTGCCTGTCCCCGTGGTTATGGCAGTTCCAGCCCCGGCTCCCGTTCCCGTTCCCGTTCCCGTTCCCGCCGGCAGCGGGGTAAACACATCATTGCTCAAGTTGGGAAACTGCTCGTAAAACCCCTGCACATTAAGCTGTCCCTTTTCATTCACGCCAAGGCTCTCCAGCTGTGCCATGGGGTTCCCGTGCGGGGCGCTGGCGTACTGCAATCGCGTTAACAAGTCCTGGATCGTGGGGTCCACCATGGGATTATTCACCCCGCTTGCACCCTGGGCTGTGGCTACTAGTGCGTCCCTTGCCAACCGCAAGAACCGCTGGTCCTCATTCTCGGTGACAGCAACAGTCTCTCTTTGCCTTTCCCTCCCAGGGGATACCTTAGGGTCTACGGGGGCGAGTTCGCGCCGGTTACGCGTGTAGCTCAAGTTCTGCGGCGGTCGCGAGAAGCCGATATCCTGTTTGATCTTCTTGGCTGGCGGAGATAATGCAGGCGGGGAGAACATGCTGCTGGAATAAGACATGGGTGATCTGCTCGGGATATGGTGGCTACCTTGGAATGGATGTTGCGGTGGTGCCTGTGGTGGGTGAGGCTGTGGCTGTAGTTGTTGCAGTGGTAGTTGCGGTAACTGCTGTTGTAGTGGTTTTTGTGGCTGTTGTTGCGGTTGCTGCGATGGTTGTTGTTGCTGTGATGGTAATACGAGGCGGCGATATTTGGATGGCTCTGCGTTTGATCTGTTAGTACCGTCAAGGCTCCCACTATTGCTCATTTGTCACTATCTCCCTTTGAGCTGGCTCCAAGTGCGTGCTGGGCTGTATCGTGAGTAAGGTTCCAGGAGACCGGAGGGACAGGGACAGGGACGGGGAACGGGAGTGCTTCAACGACATACGGTTTAAATTTTCGTCGCTAAAGAGAAGATGTATTTCATTTTGTTGGTGTTTCGAGAGTTGTGGATACTTGGGGGTTTTATTCCACTGACGCCACAGTTGAACCAAAAAATAAGGGCAAACATTCACACCCTCACTCTCTTTTTCCGCCCTGTTCCGTGCTCCGAATATGTCCTTCCTCCTCCTCTCACGGCGTCACGCTCGCAGCTTCGGTCCGAGTTTGGTGCCACATGGTGAAGTATCACGTAATACCCCCCTCTCTTCGCCGCGCCCCCCTCCCCCCAGTTTGCATCGCGTGAATCGCCACACTGTGGATGGTCTCGATTCAAGCAGGCCCGTTTCCTCCTTCTTCTCCCTTAGAGCTATGGTGTGCGCGCTCTTTCTTTTTTCGGACCCCCGACCCCGACCCCCTCAAATACCACCGCTTTCAAAGTATGGCGCGATTCTCGCGATGAGGGACTAAAAATGACCAATGATGGATGCAAAAACAGAATCAGAATAATACCACGCGAAAGAAGCCTCATGGATAGGAACGAGACAAGGTGTGGATCTGGATACGTACATTTTGTTTTCTCCGTCAACTGGAGAAGCAACACTGTTCTTTCTCTTTTTTTGGCGTGGGGTTTGGTTTTGGTTTTGATTTTGGTTTCGCTCGATGGGGTTGGAAGTTGGGGATTTGCTCTGGTATATATGCAAAAGGAAACTTGTCTGCTCGACGTAAACCTTGTTTCTTTTTCCTGGTGTCCCCCTATCTGGTATGGTTCTCTTGCCTGATGCGGTGGCGGCAAAAGCACGCACTTCTTCCTCTGTTTCAATGCACGTAGCAACAAGCGAGTAGAAGGGAAGGGGGAGGCTCGGCAGTGTCAACGATGGAACGCCGTATACACAGTTACTATAGGTGTGTCAAATCTTGTTTGCTCTGTTCTTTTTTCGTCTTTTAAACAAAGAAGAATTACCAATAATTGCACTTCGTCACGTGCTGAGAACTAATTAATCGTATTTCGTGCACAGGGACAAAAAGAGGGAGGGCCAATGGCCAGTGCAGAGGCGAAATAAGCCAGCAAATCGGGTGAGTAAAGACAAGGAAGAACAAGCTGGGGTATCTGCAGATGGAGCGGTAAGGGGAGGGTGTTATTTGTGCCTGTAGCTAGGCAAAGCCCGCTGATAAGGGTGGGTACTCTCTATGGTTCATTTTATGGTTCATTTGGTAGCGCTAACAACGAATAACCCACACCTACATGCCCCCGATTTTTCGCAAGGGTGAGAGTGCCACTGGTCGACCTGGAAGAGGGCTGTTACTACCCCCTGATGCTCTCTTTGCTTCAATTAATTTTTGTCTGTTTTATGTACTTAGAGAAAGCCTTTCCTGTTGGTGTCTAACGCATTTTCCAGCACACTTCAAGGTTAGAGGAGAATTTCTGCAAAAAAAGCCAAAAAACGAAAACTGTACTGCTTGCGTGGACGGACCACCCCAGAAAAGCACACAAGCCTGCCATGCCCCCACTCCATGCCACACGGGTACCACCCGTTCCACCACCGTTGAAGCACTGTATATCGATGTGTCAACTTCCCATCACGTGATGGGATGTAGGTAATTTAACCCAATTGGGAAAGACAGGTTGACGACACGTCTCGCAAGAAAAAAAATACGACAGTGCAGAAAGATGCCAATAAACATCCCATCCGCTGCGTTTGCACCTGCCGTCCTCCACCACCCGGGGAGAGGAGAAAGCCAATCGCAGCAACAAGCTTGCTGCTGTTATATCATCAAGAGAACACAAAGGGAGGCAGTGACGGGATGCCTGGGGGCACTGGTGATAACAATACTTGTCGTGGGTTATCTATGTTACTGCGTGGCCCCATTTTTGTGTTCCCTTAGAAAAGAAAAGAAGGCAGAATTTCAGTTGCCCCTTGTACTAACTAGACGAGCATGCCCGGGTTCGCGGATATAACTCAAATTTTGGGAGAGTAGGGGAGAAACAGACACAGAGGGGCGGTGGAAGAAGAGGAGAATGAGGGAGTAGCAGATGGAAACGAGGTTGAAGGGGAGTGGCGGGAAGCCAAGTGGATAGAGGTTTATACTGGATCAGAACGAGGGAGACGCGTTGAGTGGTGTGTTGTCAAGCACTACCGTAGTCAAGACGTGTGTCACCACTTCAGTACCTTCTCTACCTGCCCTCCCTCCCCCTCCACCACCCTAGACGTTCACCCCACAGTGACACCACAACACGTCCATGTCCGCCCTGCAAGACATGAAACTGGCTCTTCCCCTACCCTCGTTTTTGTGGTTCGAATGATAATTCCAATGTGCGTTCTATGCCATCACCGACAAGCGGATAAACTTTCTACATCCACCCACACCCACAGGAGGCAGGCGTATAATTGTTTAATCCAGTTTGCTCCCTAAGTGGGGGATGATGGAGGCGAAGCACGCCACAATGATGTAGATGCCATTCTTTTGTAATTCATCCAGCCCCCCTCCCCCCGAAGCTGTCTCCCTCCCTCTCACTCCCAAGGATAAGCCTACCCGCCTCGGTTCTCCCTCCTCTACTACCATTGTCCCCACCCAAACCACACCCAAACCACACCCAAACCACACCCAAACCACACCTACCCAGCCAAGGCCAGAAAGAGGGCAGCACAAGAAAAAGACAATGAAAAAAACAGAAAAGGAAAGAAAAGGAAAAATTTTCCTTATTTTTTCTTTCTGTTCTTTTGGCTTTGTCTCCTGCCTCTCGCTGTTTCCGAGTTTCAAAAGCAACCCACTTTTACTTTACCAGAGAGACAGAGACAGAGACAGAGAGACAGAGAGACAGAGAGACAGAGAGAAGCTCAGCTCTTCCGCCTGCCAACACTCTCCCCTGCCCCAATAAGCTCTCGTAACTGTTGAAACAGACGCAACGGTTATAATACACGTCGACTCCACCGCTACACCGCTACACCGCTACACCACCCTCTCCCAGTGTGCACACGGCCCCGTTCTCCTCACACACCAATTTTTTTCTTTTGTCCCGATTTAGGTTTAATCTTCCCACCGGTCTCCCCCGTTAGTATCATTTCCTCTCTGAAGCTGTCCTTCGCTTTTTCTTCCAAACCCACCCACACCCACACCCACACCTTGTCCCGTCTGTCACCACCACCAGTACTACCCCCACCTTCACAAGCATACACCCTTCTAAGAAGCCAGAAAAGAGAGCATCCACCACTATAATCACCCTCTCTCTCATTCAAGCCTCTCCCCTCGCGCTCACTTGCTTTCCTCGTCCTCCCCCCTTTTTGATTTCCCCCTTCCGTTGAATGAGTTCCAGCGAAACTTTTCTTGTTGAGAACATCCCCCATTTCCCTCCCACAACTACAGCCACAATGTCAGAGTATAACCCCAATGGCAGCGCGGGCCAGTCATTCCAGCACCCGGGCGACCCCTTTGGCGTCCAGCAGCAGATGCAGCCCCAGCAGCAGCAGAATCCATTACAGCACCAGCAGCAGCAAAACCCATTACAGCAAATCTCACAACCACAGCAGCATTACACGCAGCCAAAAACGGTGCCGTTGCTGCAGCCGCCATCACGCAAGCGGGTCCCCGCCATCTCGGCGCCACCCACACCCAAGAAGAAGCGCGGAAGACCACCCAAGCCGAACTCGCTCTCGAACAAGATCACCACCACGGTGAACATTAGCGTCAACACGTCGCCCTTGCACAGCAGCCCCAGTGCCGAGCAAAACTCGAACCTGATGGTGAGACAGGGCGCGCCCGACGTGTTTACGCCCTTAATGCGCGTGAGCCCAAGGAATAGCACCAAGAGAAAGAGAAAGAGCAGTAGTGCCGGTGGTGCCAGTGGCACGGGCTCGCCCTTGGTGACGGCGAAACGGTCAAGATCGACATTGGCAACGCCACTGTCGTCGTCGTCATCCGGCATGCACGACGAGTCGCTGTCATTGTTGTTTTCCTCCTCTGCTCCCTCCTCGGCGCCGTCGTCGTTTGCGTTCAACTCCAAGGCGTTGGAGAATATCTCAATGATAACCCTGTCGTCGCAGGGGTACTACTATACCCCGCCACACACCGCCACCCCGTCCAAGAATGGCTACTTCACTCCTCAAGGCGAGTTGACTTCTGGTGCGGGATACACCGGTGCCGATAATGGGCAGCAGCACATGCACAACCAGAACAGTTTCACTCAACAGCAGCAGCAGAACCACCTCAACCACAGCCACAGCCACAGCCACCACCAAGAGCTCTCAAATTACGCTAGCGGGTCGCCAGTCCGACAAAAGATTAGCCCTATTGAGGAACGGGCCCTGAGCGCGTCACCCGGGAGCAAGAACTTGCTCCCTCCCGTGTCCTTAAGCAGCAAAGCTGCCCAGGCAAAGAAGCAACGGCTGTCTCTGCCCCGCACCAGCGTGGTCGGAGATAAAAAGACATCCGAGGATTTCCAGTTGAAGTTGACTATCGACGACCTGGGTAAAGCAGTGTTGTCGACAGACTTGTTTGGAACCAAGAATGGAAAAACCGATGCCGATGCCAAGACTGAGGCGGAGACTGGGCTGTGTCAGCCCCTTAAGCTCCAGCTGCGTCATCTGGTGGCCCACCTGCCCACATCGCCACCACCAACCACAGCTCCAGCTGTTCAGCCACCACAGCTCGTGCACACCAACTCGGTGATCGGGATCGAGACCATAGCCGAGGAGCGACCACGCGGAGTGTTGCGCCGCCACAACTCCGACTTGACAGGTGTCGCCTCGGTGTCCAAAGAAGCTATGGCTCCGCTGATGGCGTCGATCACCGAGATGAACCCGCAGACGCCCAAGGAGAGCTATTTACCGCTGTACGTGTCAACCGGTTTGACGCCTATTTTTAACTTGACGCCACAGTTCAACTCGTTGATGTACTCGATGATGAACTTTAACTCCCCGCAGAACCGCAAGGGCGCCACTCTGTTTTTCATGAACCTGGAGTTTTTCACTAGCGATAACTACCTGCTGCAACAGCAACAGGAACAGCAACAGGAACAGCAACAGGAACAGCAACAGCAACCACCGCCACAACAACAGCAACCTCCACAACAGCAACAGCAATTGTCACAACAGCAGCCACCACAATTACCCCCACAGGTTCAATCGCACTCCCACGCGTTGGATGTCCACCCAGAACACCCACAACTCGAAGATGAGAGCCATAACCAGGCCACGGTGCTTTCCGATTTTGCGAGCGCGCCAGAAGCGTCCAGCGCCAGTCGGATCAACCTCGGTCGCAGCAAGCGCGACTTGGCGTTCCAGCAGCAGCCACCTGCTGCAGCCACCGCGGACGAGTCCGACGATGCTAGACTGGCGTTGAAACGGATCATGCAGGTGCAAAAGCGGTAACACCCAACCAATCAGCAAGAGCTTCTTGTTTTTCCATGCACTTCTGTGTTCTTGATTTATTTCACTTCATTTCGTTTTTCCTCCGTTTGCCTTTATTCCTATGTTATTCATATTTAGATAGTTCTAGTAACCAGACAATGCGCTTAAACCTTGCGGTGGTGGCGATCACCAAAGACAGAGTATATCCCTTCTGCCCGCTTACGTAAACACATACACAACACACCTGCATACAAGCACAAACTTAAAAAAATGGGTCGTGTACCACACCGAAATAATTTTTCACTCGTCCTCCACCAGCCAGAGCGGGAAGAAAAAAATTTTCATTTCCACCATCCCCCTCATCCTTTCCTCTTCTCTCTTGCTCGCCATCATCACACATCAAAGATGTCTCACAGAAAGTACGAAGCTCCAAGACACGGTTCCTTAGGTTTCCTCCCAAGAAAGAGAGCTGCCAAGCAGAGAGGTAGAGTGAAGTCCTTCCCCAAGGACGTCAAGTCCAAGCCCGTTGCCTTGACCGCCTTTTTGGGCTACAAGGCCGGTATGACCACCATTGTCAGAGACTTGGACAGACCAGGTTCCAAGATGCACAAGAGAGAGGTTGTTGAGGCTGCCACCGTTGTCGACACCCCACCCTTGGTTATTGTTGGTGTTGTCGGTTACGTTGAGACTCCAAGAGGCTTGAGATCCTTGACCACTGTCTGGGCTGAGCACTTGTCTGAGGAGGTTAGAAGAAGATTCTACAAGAACTGGTACAAGTCCAAGAAGAAGGCTTTTACCAAGTACTCTGCCAAGTACGCTTCTGACGCCAAGTCGATTGAGACTGAGTTGGCCAGAATCACCAAGTACTGCACTGTTGTCAGAGTCTTGGCCCACACCCAGATCAAGAAGACCCCATTGTCTCAGAAGAAGGCGCACTTGGCTGAGATCCAGATCAACGGTGGTTCCACTGAAGACAAGGTCCAGTGGGCGAGAGAGCACTTTGAGAAGGAGGTCTCTGTCGACTCTGTGTTTGAGCAGAGCGAGATGATTGACGTTGTTGCCGTCACCAAGGGTCACGGTTTCGAGGGTGTCACCCACAGATGGGGCACCAAGAAGTTGCCAAGAAAGACCCACAGAGGTTTGAGAAAGGTTGCTTGTATCGGTGCCTGGCACCCAGCCAACGTTAACTGGACTGTTGCCAGAGCCGGTCAGAACGGTTACCACCACAGAACCTCGATCAACCACAAGGTTTACAGAGTTGGTTCCGGTGCCGACGAGTCCAACGGTGCCACTGAGTTTGACAGAACCCAGAAGACCATCAACCCCATGGGTGGTTTCGTCAGATATGGTGACGTTAAGAACGACTTTGTCTTGTTGAAGGGTTCCATCCCCGGTATCAAGAAGAGAGTCGTCACCTTGAGAAAGTCCTTGTACGTGGACACCTCCAGAAGAGCCTTGGAGCAGGTCAACTTGAAGTGGATCGACACTGCCTCCAGATTCGGTAAGGGTAGATTCCAGACCCCAGCTGAGAAGCACGCCTTCTTGGGTACCTTGAAGAAGGACTTGGAGAAGTAAATTGTATAGTGTCTGCTAGACTATCGCTAATCCATTGACATCTCAACAAGGAGTACGAGTGTAGTTATGAGCTCCCCGTCATCACCATCACCACAACCACCCTTTCTGTATGTGCTCCTCTGTACGTGCATATTTTTTTACGACTGCGTTCACAACGAAAACCAAGCTCATCGAAAAAATTTGTGCCAGGCCTCCAAAACTGCTTCTGCACAACCAACAAACTCCCCTTATAATATACCACATCTTTTCTCACCATGTCATCACTTAGACAGGGAGTGCCACAGGTGAGGAATGCGACCTTACCCTCACATACCACGCCCGAGCAGAGGTACTGGCGTAGCTACGTCAACCCACAGCTCATCAAGGAGAACCACCCCATCAACCACATCGACTTCAACCCGGTGTCGCCCAACGACTTTGCCGTGACGTCGTCCACGCGCATCCAAGTTTTCTCGTCCAAGACGCGGCAGGTGATAAAAACGTTCTCGCGGTTCAAGGACGTGGTATACTGCGGCAACTACCGGTTTGACGGCAAGTTATTGGTGGCCGCCGACGCCACGGGCTTGGTGTCCATCTACGACAGCTACCAGCCGCGCAACTTGCTCGTGAGCTTGAACCCATCGTCGCACCCCACGCACGTGGCCAAGTTCCACCCTACGGTCGCCAACCAGTTGGTCACGGGGTCCGACGACCGCGTGTTGCGACTCTACGACATTTCGCAAACGACGCAGGGCCCCGTGGTGCAGTTTGACGGCAGCTACCACGGTGACTATATCCGCAGCGTCAATTTCATCCCCGGCACGCCGCACTTGATTGCCACTGGGTGCTATGACGGTGTCACGCGGTTGTTTGACACGCGAGACCCGTCGCGCACCGGCGCCGCCGCCAGCTTCCACCAGGGCAACCCCGTGGAGGATGTGTTGGCATTGTCGGCAACGACGTTGGTCACCGCGGGCGGGCCCCAGGTCAAGATATGGGACTTGGCACGCGGCTCGGCCATCCACGAATTGAACAACTTCACCAAGACGGCCACGTGCTTGCACAACACGGGCGACCGCGGGTTGTTGGTGGGGTCGCTCGACGGCCACGTCAAGATCTTTGACTACACCTCGGCCAACTGGGATGTGCAGTTTGGCTGGAAGTTTGGCAGCGGCGGGGTGTTGGCGTGCGCGGTGTCGCCGGCAGAGAACAACCACAAGCACTTTGTGGCGGGGTTAACCTCGGGGTTGATTTCCATACGCACCAAGAAGACGGAGCCGCGGGTGAAGCAGGGGGTAAAGCAGGAGGTCAGCAACGCGTACGCGCGGATGATGCGCGGTCGCGACTACTCAGGCGAGGAGGAGCATCGCGTGATCACGGCCACCTCGGCCCCGGCGCTGGCCAAGAAGTTGAAACAGTTTGAAAAGCACCTCAATGCGTTCCGGTGGGCCGAGGCGTTGGACAGTGCGTTTGCGCCCGGGTTGCCTAAGGAGCAGACGGTGACGATCTTGAACGAGTTGAAGAAGCGCGGCAAGGTACGGATCTCGTTGTACGGGCGCGACGAAATCTCGTTGTTGCCGGCGTTGCAGTGGTTCACCAAGAACTTGGAGGACGTGCGGTCATTCAGCCTCTTGTGCGACTACATCGGCATCATCTTGGAGATGTACGGCTCGTTAGTGGACAAGAGCGTGGTATTAGAGGAGTGCTTTGCCACCTTGGCTAAAAAAATTGACTCCGAGATTAGGAAGTGCAAAGAGGCCAGCGAGATTAGCGGCATGTTGGAGATGCTAACTGTATAGGATAAACGAGTGGAAGTAAGTGACACGAACAACAACAGCAATAACAGCAACAGTATTGGTGGCTTTGTCACCACCGCCGCCGTTTCTTTTTCCGTTTCTGTTCCTTGCTCCTGGCCTCTTCGGCCTCGACAACCTCGCGGCAGTGGTCGGAGCAGAACCACCTGAGCTTGCCGGTGGTGAACTTGAGAGCCTCGACCCGATTCAAAAGACCCACGCACTTGTAGTGGAACCACTCACCGTTGGGACACGACTCTTCGTTGTCGCACGCAATCATGTTGCCAAACGACGGCTGCTTGCAGAAACAATATGCGCCATTATCCTCGTCGTCATGAGCTGGAGGAGACAGTGATACTTCTGGCACTGGCACTGGTTCTGACTCAGCCCCTTCTCCTTTCTGCTGTGCTTGGAGGGCCTCCCTTTCCTTCGCGCGCCGCTCCTGCATCTTCAATTTTGTCGAGCCCGGGGGCCGCCCACGGCCCCGTTTATGTACCGGCACTTGCCCCGGAGCAAGTTCTGACCCTTCTGCTTTCTTATTTTCCAGTCTTTTCCCCTTCAGCACTTTGAGAACCATCCTGGCACCTCCTTCCCTCGGCGCCTTCTTCGGCTTTCTCCGCGCCTCCTCTTCCTGCTCTTCAACCGCCTCTCGCTGCGATACCAACGGGTGCGCGGCATAGTGCTCGATCAACTGTTTCCGCAACTCCTCCTGCTTTGCTGTGTCGTCATGCTGCTTCACCCCCTCGATGCTTCTCAACTGGTTGATTTCCTCGCCGAGGTTAAGCTTGTGCGTGATCAACTGGTTGCTCAAGGCGCGCGCCTCCTGCACGCTTTCCTGCAACAAGTGAGCAATCACCCGTTTTAGCTCCACAATGCGCTGTGCCTGCCCGGGGGTAATTTCGTGCCGGTGCTGGAACTTTCGTAGCACGGCGTCCAACTCGTGCTTGTGCTTCTCCATGCTGATGTTGCACGACTGGATAAGCCAGAGCGAACGCACAATGTCGCACGGTAGATGGTCGAGTGTTGATATAAACGAATTTTTCAACAGGTTTGAGGGAAAATCCTGCTCATAGTCCATCGCGAGTAGCCAGTTACGTGGTGGTTGGTGGTGGTTGTGTGCCTGTTGCTGAAGTGTCATCTAGTGTTGACAGTTGAAATCAGGACAAGTGTGAGCAGAAAAAACTAGTGTGGATTACATAAGCATACAGTGAGACCGCGACACCTGTGTAATTATAACCAGGCATGTCACCGCCCCCGCACTTTAGCGCAATACAGGGTTTGTTTTTTCAATACTAGTGGGACCTCTAAGAAAGATTATAAAGTGAGGTTATGTGGCTTGTACATTTCCTACTGACAAGAAATGACGATGGGGTGCAGGAAAAAG
The DNA here is from genome assembly GCA_002094185.1 of Zhuliangozyma boniae. Lineage (NCBI taxonomy): Eukaryota > Fungi > Ascomycota > Pichiomycetes > Serinales > Debaryomycetaceae > Zhuliangozyma > Zhuliangozyma boniae. The sequence continues at coordinate 70,465 of MXQC01000017.1, forward strand.
CTTGAAAAAGCTTGAAAAGAGCAATAATAGCGCCGGACGAAGAAAAATTAGCCCTTTATGCAAGTTCTTGGCTGCATCAACAGTCTTGGCCCTCATACCAGAGAGAAATGCCGCGTGTGATGGACTATTGGTTGGTAATTTCTCAAACAGCCCGTCGTGCTCTCTCCCGGTAGGATGTTCTGGCAATTGTATAAATCCACCATGGTGGCCTGTTGATGGCTTTATTTCTACCATTCTCTGCCTGGCCAAGCAATCAAGCGACACTAATACCGCCACCATCATGTCTGCTTCCGTGCCATCTACAGATGCATGCCTCGTTGAAAACGTCTTTTTCGATACTCATTTTGCCGCCAGGATCTCGACTGTGCCGGTGTTGTTTGCACTTTCTGGCTTTGGGGCGTTTTTCCCCTTGGTGGCCAAGCACTTCGAGGGACTCCGGTTCCCGCCCTGGGTGTTCTTTGTCACCCGCTACTTCGGAAGCGGCGTAATCGTGGCTACGGGGTTTGTCCACTTGATGGCAGAGGCGTCAGAGTCGTTGAATAACCCCTGTATCGGCGGCACCTTTGCCGAATACCCTTGGGCCGAGGGCATGGCGTTGATGTCCATGTTTGCCGTGTTCTTCTTGGACATTATTGCCCACAAGAAGGTGGCAGAAAAGGCTAGGGCCATGGGCGAAATTTTTGCGAGGGATAGGGAGGCAACCGAGTTCACCACGTTGGATAATGCAAGCGTCAAAGATGCGGGATCCAAACCCGATGCGCCCATCTCCAGGGACGCGAGCCTCACCAAAACTACTGATGCATTTGAGGGCGCGGTCCAGGACAATGAGTGCGACACCAATTACCGCAACTTCCAGAGCTTGTACCAGCAGATCCTCAACTGCATCGTATTGGAGAGCGGCATCGTCTTGCACTCGGTATTTGTAGGGCTCTCCTTAACCCTTTCGGGCAACGAGTTTGTGTCGTTGTACATCGCCATCGGGTTCCACCAGTTCTTTGAAGGCTTGGGCTTGGGCACGCGGTTCGCCACCACGGAGTGGCCTCGGAGCAAGAAGTACGTGCCCTGGATGATGTCGCTTGCCTACAGTTTGACCACACCCGTGGCGGCAGGAATCGGGCTCGGGGTACGCGAGTCGTACCCCTTGGGCTCGCGCACGTCGTTGATCACCATGGGCACCCTTGACGCGTTGTGTGCCGGGATTCTTATCTACAATAGTGTTGCCGAGCTCATGGCATACGACTTTATGTACTCCAACCGGTTTGAGAACACGCTGATGAAGGAGATGATATATGCGTTTGTGTGTCTCTCGGCGGGTGCCCTTGCCATGGCGGTCATTGGGAAATGGGCATAGCCACGATAGAAGCAAAAGAGCCAGAGCACAAAGCATATCTGTACTGCCCACAATTTCTATGTACACGTTCTTTACAGTCGATCAGCTGTACCCAAACAACACCTCGTTCTCCATAAAGTCCACTCTCTTCAAATCCAACCGTCTCGGATCAAGAACGCGGCCGACCGCGATGGTGCCGTCCTCAAAGTCACGCAACAAGGACTCCGACACCTCGACCTGGGCGCGCAAGTGCGTGAACACTTCCATACTCGCCGGCACCGTCGTCGCCTTCTTGGGCGGCCGCTTCCAGACCAAGAGCTTGAGATCGAGCACGTCCTCGATGGTGCCCTGTCTCACCTGCTCCAAGTACGTGCGCAAAAAGAGGCCCTCCCAAAACCGCGACGACTGGCCCTGCGCAGTCTTGCGTATACTGTTTTGCGCGTTCAAGTGCGCGGCAATGCCGCCAAGACACTCGTCGCTCACGGTGGTGGTCCCGCGGAAATGGTCTTGGAACTTCCACTGGTTGACAATGTCGATAAATCGCCGCAACGGCGACGTGAAGTTCGAGTACATCGGCAACCCCATGGGTAAGTGCCGTTTCCCCGGATCGGCGGTGATGCCAGCGCGCGAGATAAACGGAAGCGACGCCACAAACTGGGCAAAGTCGCCACTCCGCTGCAACTCGGCGAACTCCTGCTCAAGCCGCAGGCCAAACTCAGGGTCGAGATACCGGTAGAGGACCTTGATTTTGTGGCTGGTAGCGTATTTGGCCGAGAGGTAGTTGGCAATGATCATGTTTTCCGACACGAGCAACTGCGACGCGCTGTCCCGCTTGGGCGGGTATATCACCACCTTGGTGCGCGTACCTTTGATCCGCATCTCAAACTTGGGCGCAGGGGCGCCGGCTTGGGAGAAGTCAAAGGTAGTGGCACCATACACTCTGCTGGCCTCATCACCCTCTCTTTCCTCCTCCACCCACACGGTGGATTGCCCACCAAACTGGTGCTCGCCGCCTCGCATGGACCGGAGAAGCGCAGCAATGTGCTTTAACTTGAGCAAGTTGTCGAAATCAGCGTTCCCCGACGCACCGCTCTGCCCGTACTGGCGCAACATCGTCTCGTCCTGGAGGATTTCGTTCACCCTATCGTACGTGAACCCCTGCCGGAAGTTTCGCACCGTGGCAAACTTGACCACGGCACTGTCGTAAATCTTGTCTCGGATTCTCTCCAACACGGTATTGTCAGCTGCGCTACTCATGCCACCCACAGAGCCCAAAATGCATTTGTCGAGGATGACTTTGTCCACCCTGTACTGGAGAACAAATGCGCGCGTGTCTCGACCGTCCACACCCAAGCCTGCCATCTCCGAAATGGTGCGCGGCAACATGGGAACCACCTTGTCGGGCAAGTACGTGGTCTCGCTGCGGTTGTACCCAATGGCGCTGACCAATGACCTCGGCTTGATATACGAACTGGGCTCGGCCACGTGGATGGACACAACGTAGTCGCTCCCCTCCTCGTGGATGGAGATCCCGTCATCAATCTCGTGTGCGTTGGGTGAGTCAATGCAGTAGACGGGAACACCTGTCATATTCTCTCTCCTTCCCTTCAACGGGTCCGTGATGTAAAGGTCGTCGCCCCCTTCAGGGTTGGCTTCAGAGTAGCTGTAGTAGCTCTGCTGGACATCAGCGGCAAGGGACGTTTGCTCATTGGGGAGCTGCAAGTTCCTCAACCACCGCGTAGGGTCGTGGTGGCCCTGCAACAACCGCGCTAAAACATCGTACGCGCGGCCGACAGAAAAGTCAGTGCGGTACTCAGCCTTGCTGAGCTTGTCGACGCGGCGCAAGATGTACACAAGCATGGTCTCCATGGATGGATCGTCCGCGTACTTTCCGTTGACAAACGCCTTCAACATGGAGACAATGTCGTCAAAGTAGGGCGGCGGAGAACCAACCTTCTCTTTCTGCTGCTGCTTTGCACAGTAGTCGGCAAACTCCTCCAAGCCGCTACCTGTCTTGAGGTACTCCAATACCTTTTCTTCGTGCACAATTTGTGCCACGGGCCAGATCGTCACCTGGGTGGGTGAGTATCCCGGCTTGGGTCTCTGCACCGTCCACAACCGGCTCTGCTTGCGCAATGCAAACACCGCCGCCAAGTAATCTGTGGCAGAGAAACGCATGCTCCCATAGTCGATTGCATCTTCTGGAAGCAAACTTTGAGAAATGCTTCCCTGCTCATTAGTGCTCTCCTTGGTGGTGTCTGCACATTCCAACCGGTGGAGCAACTCGAATATGGAGATAGTGCGCGGAGTGCGTTGGTCGAGCTGCAACTCCCGATGCAACACCTCGAGCCGCGAGTTCATGTCGCCAATCTTCTTAAACGCGGTGTTGGTGAGCCGCGATAATGTCTCGACGTACACGTGGCGCGCGCTTTCCGGGACAACGTAGGTGTTGACGTTGGAGTTTGTCAACAACTGCGACGACGCCTGCGCGACAATAAAACTCGTTTGCTCATCACCAGTATCGTCGGGCTCAGCATCCACCAGCATCATATCTACCAGTTTTATTCCCCTACGCAACTCCTGCGGCAACGCCTCTACTGACCTGGAGAACCCCGGGTCCGGCACTCCCACCGGCTGCATATCGAGGTGCTTGGTTTCCAACACCACAAACCTTTCCAACACAGCATGGTGCTCGCGGGCAATCATGCCGGGGATGCGCACGTGAACACTGGTAAAGTTGCCAAATACAATCTCGCCCTTGAGACTGAGGAATGCACAGGTGCGCGACTGGAACGACTGTGGGACAGATGCCACAAGGAAGAGTTTCACGCTATCGGGGCCGATGGTGACCAAGTCCCCCACCTGGATCAACCGGCCAAGAGACTCACCGCTCACGGTGAGGTGCTCACCCATCTCCCTAAACACCCGCCTAAGCGTGGCGAGCTTCTCCTTGGGCAACTGCTGGGGCCATGCGTGTGACGGTTGCCGGAACCGCTTGTCGTAGCGCTCCTTGGCCTCACGCTGCACCTGGGTCACCAAAAACAGCGATGCCAAGTCAAGGTCGAGCCTGGTGTTGGACAAGTCCTTGGGCTTTGACGGCAGTTTGGATCGGAGCATGGCGCGTATTCGTTGGGACACGGCGTCTTTGTCGCTGCTGTCGGTGGTGGGTTCTGGTGTTGGTGCGCGCTCTCGCTCACGTTGGATTTCCAATACATCGCGCATAAATGACTCTGCAAACAGGATCTTTGCCTGGAGGTGACACGCCGTGGCATGGAGGTGGCGCCGTAGTAGCACACACTGCGGTCTCAACATGGTTGTGACAGTGACGAGATCCACGATGTGGCGGAGAAGAAGAGCAAAAAAGTGATGTGTAGCAAAGTAGGCGCTACCACAAGTGTGATATTTTCGATCCCATTGACACGACCTTTTGATGAGATAGGCAGACAAAACAAGTATGTTTGTTTCGCCTGCCACGCGTGAGAAACATAAACATGGGAACAACCAGCTAAACATCACCGAAACAGACATCACTGAAACAACGCAACACCACAACCAAAACAGTACACTCCTTCAATGAAAGTTGACGAGCTCATCATTGATGGGTTTAAGTCGTACGCCACGCGTACTGTGATCTCCGGGTGGGACGCCCAGTTCAACGCCATCACGGGGTTGAACGGGTCCGGCAAGTCAAACATCTTGGACGCCATTTGCTTTGTGTTGGGGATCGCCTCCATGGCCACGGTGCGTGCGTCTAACCTCCAGGACTTGATCTATAAGCGGGGCCAGGCGGGTGTCACCAAGGCGAGCGTGACTATTGTGTTCAACAACAACGAGATCTCCAAGTCGCCCATCGGGTTCGAGAACTGCCCGACCATCAGCGTCACACGGCAGATTGTACTCGGGGGCAGTTCCAAGTACTTGATAAACGGACACAAGGCGCAGCAGCAAACAGTGTTGAACTTGTTCCAGAGCGTGCAGTTGAACATCAACAACCCCAACTTTTTGATCATGCAGGGGAAGATCACCAAGGTGTTGAACATGAAGCCGCAGGAGATCCTCTCTTTGATTGAGGAGGCCGCGGGCACGCGCACATTTGAGGAGCGCAAGGATAAGGCGCAGAAGACCATGGCCAAGAAGGAGGCCAAGCTCTCGGAGATACGAAGCTTGCAGCGTGAAGAGATTGAGCCCAAGCTCGAGAAGTTGCGCAACGAGAAGCGTAACTTTCTTGAGTTCCAGCAGACCCAGATCAACTTGGAGCGGTTATCGCGGTTGGTGGCGGCGCACGACTTTGCCAGCTTGAGCAAGAGCTTGAAACACCACACCACCTTTTTGAATCAGCACGAGCTGCGCATGGTCGAGTTGCGGTTGAACATCGACACGTTGGAGCACGAGATTGAGAACTTGAACGAGGACTTGAACCAGGTCAAGGCCAAGAAGGAGCAGGCAATGCACAGCGACGGCCGGCTCAAGGAGTTGGAGCAGCAGGAGAACCAGTTGGCGACGGAGATGACGCGGCTCCGCGCCGCCAAGGACATTGTGCTCGAGAACTTGAGCGAGGAGACGCGGCAGAAACAGACGTGGCAGGAGCAGCTACTGCAGTTGGAGGTACAGCTAAGCACTAATGAGCAGGCGTACAAGAACCACGAATCTGAGTACAGGCAAGCCACGGCCGAGATGGAGCTGTTGCGGCAAGAGCTTGCCAAGAATGAGGAGTTGTTGTCAAGCTTGTCGGTGGGCATCTCGTCCAAGGGCAGCGTGAGCACGGGGTACACGGGCCAGCTTAACGAGGAAAAGGAGAAATTGAACGCGTCGGAAAACCTCATTAGGACCTCCAAGTTAAAGATTGACCATCTCACGCAGCAGCTCAAGGATGACCACGGCAAGCTCGACAAGGCACGCAGCGAGAACGAGGAGTTGCTTGCGGCGATTGCGCAAAACAAACAAACAGTAGTCGACATGCAGCAGGAGATTGACTGCAAATTGGGTCCCGACCACGTCATGAGGCATTCCGAATTGCGCGACCGCGAGGCGCAGTTATCTGCGCAGCAGCGCCAGCTCAGCACCGAGCTCAACTATATGCGCCGCGATATTGGCAACATCGACTTCCGGTATCACCGGCCGCACGCCGATTTCAACGACGCACTTGTGCGCGGTATCGTGGCACAATTGTTTCGGCTCCCGGAACTGTCGACGGAGACGGCACTCGCGTTGCAGGTATGTGCTGGCGGGCGATTGTACAATGTTGTGGTCGACACCAGCGACGTGGCATCGCAGTTGTTGGAACGAGGCCGGTTGGAACGGCGCGTCACCATTATCCCCTTGGACAAGATCAGTGCCAGGTCAGTGAACACTCGAGTGGTTGAGTATGCCAAGGGGTTGGCGGACCCAGGGAAAGTGGAGCTCGCACTCAACTTGATTGATTTTGAGCAGGAGTTGACCAAGGCCATGGAGTACATTTTCGGCACTACATTTATCTGCCATGACCCAGACACGGCTAAGGCGGTCACGTTTGACGCCAAGGTGCGCACTAGGTCCATCACATTGGAGGGCGATATCTACGACCCTGAGGGCAACCTCTCGGGTGGGTCGCGCAAGAACAACTCGACGATCTTGCTCAAGCTCCAGCAGTATAACCAGGTGGCGGCGAAGTTGACCGCGGTGGAAAAAGAATTGGCTATGGTACGCGACGACTTGAGCCACGCCGAGTCGTTGGCGAGCGCCACGCGTGGGCTCCAGAACGATATTAACTTGAAGAAACACGAGTTGTTGTTGTTGGAGAAGAAGTTGGACAGCAATCCCTCGGCACGGATATTGAAGCAGAATGAGGCCAACGAGCAGGAGATTGCGAGCTTGGTGCAGCAGATGCAGGAGCACGAAGAAAAGTGTGCGCAGCACCAGACGGAGATTTCCCGCATTGAGAATGAGATCAAGGAGTTTAACAGCGACAAGGGATCCAAGATCAGCGACTTGAAGAAGCGCGTGGGTGAGTTGAAGCGGGAAGTCGCGGCCAAGCAGCAGGTGTTGGACGAGCAGACGGACAAGTTCCAGGCGATCCAGGTGGAGAGCGAGCAGTCCAAGTCTGAGTTGGCCAGTATCAAGGAACTGCTTTCGCAGAGCGAGAAGACCATTGAGGAGTTGGGCGCCAAGGCGCGGGCGCACGAGGAGGAGCAGACAGGCGCGGCCAACACCTTGGTAACTGTGCGGGCCGAACTCAGCGACGCCAAGCTGCAGTTGCTTGGACTAGACGAAGAGTTAAGCGAGTTGACGTTGGTGGTGAAGCAAAAGACCGACACCGCCAGTGCTGCCAAGTTGGAGATCCAAAAATTGACCCACGAGTTGGAAAAATCGACCAGCATCACTGCGGGCTTGAAACGGAAACTCGATGAGCTTCGCAGTGCGCACGAGTGGGTGGACGACAGACAAATCTTGGATAGTGTTCTCCAACAGGGGAGGGCACCTAACGAGGGTGAAAGCGGAGAGGGTGAGAGTGAGGGAGAGGGAGAGGAAAAGGAGGAAGAAGGAGAAGGAGATGAAGTGAGAGTTGGTGCTCTCCCCCAGCTGATCAACTTGGAGGAGTCGCGAGAACAGCTCGCGTTGTTGAAGGAAAAGTTCCAGAGTATGCGGCGCAAGGTCAATGTCAACATCATGAGCATGATTGACAATGTGGAAAAGAAGGAGCTGGCGCTCAAGACCATGGTTAAGACCATCGAGAAGGACAAGCTGAAGATTGTCAACACCATCAACAAGCTCGATGGGTACAAGCGCGACACCCTAAACAGCACGTACCAAAAGGTGAGCACGGATTTCGGGCAGATTTTTGCCGACTTGCTCCCGGGTTCCTTTGCCAAGCTCGTGCCCGTGAACATGATGGACGTGACCAAGGGGCTCGAGGTCAAGGTGAAGCTCGGAGAGGTGTGGAAAGAGAGTCTTGTGGAGTTATCGGGCGGCCAGCGGTCGTTGATTGCACTCTCGCTAATTATGGCGTTGTTGCAGTTCAAGCCGGCGCCAATGTACATTCTCGACGAGGTGGATGCGGCGTTGGACCTCTCGCACACGCAGAATATCGGCCACTTGATCAAGACGCGGTTCAAGGGCTCGCAGTTTATCGTGGTGTCGTTGAAAGAGGGCATGTTCACCAATGCCAACAGGGTGTTCCGCACCAGGTTCCAGGACGGCACGTCGGTGGTGAGCGTTATGTAGAGGAGGCACAGTTAGTTTCTAGTATGGTCCGTGCTTTTTGTGGCTGTTGTGTCCCATCAGGCAACATATGTAGTGGACTACTAAACAAAAAAATGAGCCTATATACAAAAACACGCCCCTGCTGAAAACAGTTTAGGAGAGCAGAAGAGAAAAGATGAGGTAGCACTCATTTTTTTGTTAGCGACACGCCCGGAAGGTCAAAAAAATCTTTTTCTCAACGAGACGTAATTCCATCACAACAAAGTGACCACGAAGAACACACAAATTCAGACACCGGCCCCTTCAAACTTCACACAAGTGAAAAAGGAGCACGCACCAGGAAGCAGGGAGGTCGACAGAAACACAGCTGCAACTACAAATATTTACAGAGGCTTCTCACGGACCACCACTGTATAAAGGAAACACAACTTTGCATATTCACTCCTACTGACGGCCAGATTTCATCCACCTTCCCACCAAAGTCACACACACACATACACACATTTTTTTCTCACACAAATCAACACATTCAGGGGAAATCGCAAATCGCAAATCGCATACCGCATATTGGCACCATGTCTTCGATACAGGTGACACCGTATGATTATGGCGAGGACACGCTTAAAGATAAGCCGAGGGCCCTGTCGTGGATATCCTCATGGACGAGCTGGGGTTCTGGTTCTGGTTCCAGCCTGGTGACAAAGTACGTGGCGATGCTATGTATATCAGTGCTTTCCCTTTTCACCGCCGGCTACAGTGTTGGCAAGGTCCTTTTCTGGAGCGACTCGCTCTACGTACCCAACTTGAGCCTGCTCGACAGTGTGCAGTACTTTGACTTGGCCAACTATGCCGGGTCGCCTGACGGGTGGCAGCGCGACGAGCGGGTGTTGTTTTGCGTTCCCTTGCGCGATGCCGCGGCGCACTTGCCCATGTTTTTCGGCCACATGAGGAACTTGACGTACCCGCACGGCCTCATTGACTTGGCGTTCCTCGTGAGTGACTCGTCGGATGACACGATGGGCGAGTTGCAGCGGCACTTGGAGGCCATCCAGCTGGATAAGGATCCGCAGATGCCGTTTGGCGAGATTGAGATTTACGAGAAGGATTTCGGGCAGGTGATTGGCCAGGGGTTTTCGGATAGACACGGGTTTGCGGCGCAAGGACCAAGACGTAAGTTGATGGCGCGTGCGCGCAACTGGCTCTGGTCGGTGGCGATCAAGCCGCACCACTCGTGGGTGTACTGGCGTGACGCGGATGTCGAGACAGTGCCGCCGACGATTTTGGAGGACTTGATGCACCACGACAAGGATGTAATTGTGCCCAACGTGTGGCGACCCTTGCCGGATTGGTTGGGAAACCAGCAGCCCTACGATTTGAACTCGTGGCAGGAGCTGGATGGCGGGTTGCAGCTTGCAGACACGTTGGACGAGGATGCGTGTATTGTGGAGGGCTACGTGGAATACCAGACGTGGAGACCGCACTTGGCGTACTTGCGCGATCCCTACGGCGACCCCGAGGTGGAGATGGAACTCGATGGGATTGGCGGGGTGTCGATCTTGACGAAAGCCAAGGTGTTCAATACGGGCTCGCATTTCCCAGCCTTTTCGTTTGAAAAGCACGCGGAGACGGAAGCGTTTGGCAAGCTCTCGAAACGCATGGGCTACTCGGTGGTGGGGTTGCCACACTATGTGATTTGGCACATTTACGAACCCTCGTCGGACGACTTGAAGCACATGGAGTGGATGGCGTTGGAGGAGGTGCGGCAGCAGGAGGAGGCCAAGATGAAGAAGGTCTACGACAAAGTGTGGAACAAGGCGTTTGCCGATGTGCAGCGCGAGTGGCGCCGCGAGCGGCTGAAGTTTTTGAAGAATACCGACATGTCTGACTTGAGACGAATGCGCGTGGACTGGCCCGATGTTGACGAGTGGGATATTGACCACCTGAAGGGCAGCGACAAGAAGCTTGCCGACTTCAACCCGAATGCGTAGGCACGAGAGGGGGCGGGGAGACAATTGGATCATAGATGAAACCAATATAGAAAATAAAGGAAGATGCAAGAACGGGAAAAAGAAATGGGCTTGGGCTACATTCCGTGGGGAGAAAGAAGGGAAAGGAAACAAAACCATCGTGTGGGAGGAGCCAATGGGGGAAGGGGTGGCGAGGCGGAGGTTACAAACATTCCTTTCGGAGATTGTCGCTCCCCGTGGATGTGTTCTCATACCCGCCTGAGCGCTACGCCGCAACCGAAAGTTCGTAGTGGAGCAGGGGAAACAAGGAGAGATAAGGGGAGGCTATTAATAGATAGCAATCAATGAACAATGGCCCACAAAAAAGTAGGACGGTCTGATGGGGTGGGAAGGGGATAGGCAGTTTGCACTTTGCCTACCCGAAGAAATACCTCACCATGTTTTGTTGCCTGCCGGGGAGCTAATAAGAGGAGAGAGCGCTTAGTAAGAGGCTGCAAATACGAAGCCGCGGTGGAGGAAAAGCGGATGTCCCTCTTTATCTAATGGTTTTTCTCCACTACGTTCTGCCGATCATAACCTTTCCCCACCGCCACCTTCCATCTGTTACGGTCACACGTAAGCGTGGCAGTAACCAATCAGTGGGATACGGTGCTTGGCATGGCACATTTTGCAGGTTCGGCCGTAATTGGAAAGACACCACAGTAGACTCGGGGTGCTGATACTATATATGGAAGCAAAGCCTTTAAAAAGAGGTGGATCGCTTCTTCTTCCTTCTTCCTTCATCGTTGTCTCCACTACCAGTTTCGTCCCCCTTTCGCGTCTTGACTGCATCAGCCTTTTCTTTTTCTTCGTTCTCATTAGTATTTTAGGGCGGGCTTATTTTTTGCTGTTTCTGTGCTTTTTACTGTTTACTGTTTACTGTTTACTGTTTTACTATTTTTATCATTTTTACTGTTTCTTCCCTTTTGCATGTTGTCTGCTTGATCTGTAGGATTGAGGGTTGCGCCAATGGAGGCGTGGGATAGTGCAAAGCGGGTGGGTACCTGGGTAGGCGTGTAGTGTGTGTGGTGTGGAACGGGGTCAATCCAGGCAAAAGCCAGGAAACAGAGGCGGGCGGGTGGGAGACTATAGTCCATTGTTACCCACCGAGTGTGGACCATATCGAGGGGTGGGAGAAAAAGAGAACAAAGAGAGGGGGAAGCAGAGGGCTGGAGCCAGAGCTAGAGCCAAAGGGGAGCGGCCAAGAAAAAGGAGTACCGCCCAAGGGATATTTAGTCCAATGCTCTCTCCATTACACCCCACTCCCCTGAGTTGTTTTTCTTATCATGAGAGTGGGGGGTTGCTTATCTCTCTTCCACCGGGGGTGTTCGTAGTGGTTGCTCTCCTTGTTTGGAGGTGGGGATGCACCTTCTTCTCTTTGCTCCCCGTGCTTACATAATCCAAGCTCTCCTAAGTGAGGTCGTGCAAGGCACTGGTTGTCTTTTTCTCTGCGAGAGAGGGACAAAATAAAACACAAAAACGGCGAAAACAATAACAAAAAAGGTAAAAAATCGCGCTGCACTCGGCACACGTTTTTATTACAATGTGCACGACCTTTTCCATGCACACTCTGTAACATGAGTTGAACGAGAAAGTGTACCTGATTAGCGCTCAACGCCTGGAACTCAGCAGGGAGACAGTTAAATGAAGAGAGAGGAAGGATTAGCGGTGCGGACCAACAAGGGGCGGATATTATGAACCGCCCCACAACTGATAAGGAGAGAGCAGAGAGTAGCTCGGTCATCGCAGGAGGAGGGACAAAAAGACTCTACAGTGTATTGCAGGTGGGTGTTACCATGTGCTGCTCTGTCCTGCAAATGTGTTTGTAGTACCACCGAGCAGCCACGGCAACAATAAGGGAAAGCCCCTTGGAAGGAGAGGAATGATAATAGTAATATTTAGCATTAGTATTATTATCTCACAAATATTTTCCTTCTTCTTCACTTTCCATATTCGTTGAATCAAAAGATTATTTTGGAAGAGACCCACACCAACGGAAGACGGAAGACAAATATTTTTCCTCTGTCTGCTTTGAATCCGAGGGGGGAAGTGCAAGAGAGATGGCGCTAATTTCACCTTGGGAATAGAATGTGCGAACACACACGCTTACACATGCCTACCTCTCTACACAGTAAATCATATACCACTCCATCCCCTATTCTGCAGTTACTCCTGGGAATAAGAACCACGACAGCCATTTTCACTCCTTCACTTCCTATTCCCCGTGACTTCCTCTCCTTTAGTCTGTTTATGTTTTGGGTGCAATGTTTATATGTGAGAATCGCGGTGCCACCGCCCCTCACACGCGTTGTTCTAGCTCTGGCCGCGTCCTTAGCCCCGATTGTTGGGCCCATAGCGAAGCAGGAGGGGTAGTGCGGAACATAGGAGAGAATAGAAAAAGGTGTGGGTGGCGGTAGAGGGGGCGACAGAACTAGGAAGAACAAGGGGGAGCAAGGGAGGATTGTGGGCCAAACTACACACTTGGTTTTATTGTTTTATTGCCGCAGTTGTGACATCATCTTAAAACGCGCTTCCCGCTTTGTGGCGTTGGGCAAAAGGCGTGTTCTCGTTCCCCCTCCAGCGCCAGCGGGACCACTTTTCCGCCTCTCTCCTCGCGGATGCTTTTACACTTGCATTTGCGCTGGCGTTTGCAGATACACATTGGTCACTGCAGATGACACACGCACATGCACCTTCATTTTTACAGGTTACCTCGTTCCATTTCTCTCTCCTCCTCCCCCTCGAGCACAAACGTTCCGGCTTCTATTAGTCATCTCGGCGGTGTGTGAGATTTCCAGCGGGAAACGGAGTGGCCAGTATGAATGTGAGATGGAATGGCTGATTTAGTGATCTGTTCCATGAAGCCTCGCTCTATTTCACTCCAGTGGGCACAGAGCGGACAGACTATGCAGTTGATCAAGCCATTTAGCGTAAACGTGTCTACCCGCAATCCCCGCTCCCTATTTCATGTGGTTGTTTTTCCCGTTGGTTCACGTGGGCGCAACAATCAACATCCACACGGACGTAGACTGCGCCATTCTAAAAATAGGAGATTCGCCTTTTGGTGTCCAGCTGGTGGACAAATTCGACAAAAAGGGGTAGATAGGCGGAAGGAGGAGTTGCCTCCATCGTCACACTCCTCTCAACGCTGCCACATGCAGCTCCGCAACCATCACAACAAAGTCTATTTGGAAGAGGAGGCGGTTGGCGCTGGAATGAAACAAGCTTTTTCTCTTATGGACTACCTCTGTCTCTCTACTCTTTTTTGTGGGCCCACCGTGGAGGGCGGATGCGTGTTTGCATGGAATACTATACCATACCTCCGGCACGCCAGCCTAAAATGCCGCAGTCAAAAAGAGGAATGGTAGATGCTGCTCAACTGCTATGGCCGATCAAGGCCCAGGCTGCTTCTGGAGGACGGGGAGCAAACTCGGGCCCGTATCTGTGATTCTTGCGTCGGACTAGACTGTTGCAAACATGTACCAATTGGCTGATTTCACCTTCCACTCCACTTTCCATGGTTATGTGATCCCCCTCCGTTCTGCACCACCTGCGGAAGTTATAATCCTTGTAACAATTGTAACAAGAGCTTAATTCCACAGAGAAGCAAATGTCCCCCGATTATTAGGTTTTCCAATTACCAATTTCTTGTCTCTCGTGGGGGGAAAATGCATGGCGGTATTAGAAAATTGAAGTATAAGCTCCGGGGATGCTAACCGCAATAATTCTTTCAGCCAGGCAGTAGCTTGCGCCGTGGATGAACCCAGTGTAACCATGCAACGATCTCCGGAGCGGGATAGGAAGGACTCTAAATGAGCGAGTTCCAGCATGACGACACCGAGTACCATACGGGGGAGAGGCCACCACCGAGGAGGCCAGTTACAAAAAAGAGAAAAAAATATTAGAGCGGCTTGGGAAATGTACCGCGCTGGATGTTTCGTTAGATGGTGGGTTTAGTCCACGCATGTGTGAGATGGGAGAAGGCAAGTGGAAGTATGAGCAATAAACAAGGTGGGCGCAGTAGCTGCTTCCCCAAGGTGGGGTGATTTTGCGTGGTGTCAGCTGTCATTTAGTGTAGCCCGATCTGAATGCCTCTCATGGAGAGAGAATAAGGTTTAAAAGCTAGAGTGGGCTGGCTAAAGAGGTTATTCATGGGTGTTGATAGCAAACGTGGGGAGGACACACTGCATGGAGAGGTGGAGCTGACGGACGGAAACAAGAACAACGGAAACAAGCTTATCTCATTGGAAGCACCCTTTTCACTGACCTTCCCTTCTCATCCCCTCCCTCTTCGTGCTTCTCTTCTCTCTTCACTTGCCCCTCCATGGCTGGCTGTAATCTTCTTTTTGTGCTCCTCTCTGAGGAAGAAGGAAGAAAAAATTTTCCGCCCTACTTTTGACAGAAAACACGCACATGGGCTTACCCGCCTCTCCCCCGCCGAGGGAGAAACATACACACAAAACAATTGGACTGCCCCTATTCCGTCATACCACGGCCCACGGTGGGGGGAGAAGCAGTGGAACAAACAATAGTGATGACCTCTCTCCCTCCCGCTCCCCGATTGGCGGCTATTGTGCCTCTGTTCCAGTAGGAGGACCCGACGAGTGCGTGAAACACGCACAAAGGAGAGAGAGAGAGCCCAAGCGGTACTTGTCTTGAGATGTCGCGGAATGGAATGCAATCTCTGCATTCAATCCGATTTACGCCCAAAGCGGAAGGTGCACCAACAGAGGCTTAGCCCTAACCAGCCAGAGCAAAAACAAAAACAAAACAAAGCACAAAAAGAATATAACCAGAAGAGCCACCAAGCAGAACCACCAAGTCGAGAACAACCACTTAACCGCTCCCCTCCCGAAAAAGCTTCTCTTGTTGATGGCCAACGCGGTTTAGCAAGTGGAGGAGACAAGAACGAGAAATACAGGCGGTTGTGCAGGATATTTCTAGCTGGTTAGGAGGGAAGCACATTCTTACTCACTTCCATCATGTGCTTGATATTGCTCTCAGCGAAGGAGTGAGAGTACTGCGTACTGCATTCAGTGGCAGAAGTGAAGGAGAACAAAATGGCGACACAGCCACCGTGCATCACACACCACACACCACACCATGTGATATGTGC
Organism: Zhuliangozyma boniae; assembly: GCA_002094185.1. NCBI lineage: Eukaryota > Fungi > Ascomycota > Pichiomycetes > Serinales > Debaryomycetaceae > Zhuliangozyma > Zhuliangozyma boniae. The sequence continues at coordinate 86,096 of MXQC01000017.1, forward strand.
TGGTTTAAACTTGCTCAAAAGAAAAGGATGTGTTTCTCTCCCTTGTTGCCACCTTACTGCGGGTTCCCCCTTGCTCTCTCTCCTTACCAACGCCTTTCCTTCCCCCCTCCTTACCGCACAACAAAACGCGAGATAACCTAAATTGTGCTTCTTCCCAAAACCCAATGCAGAGTGGGTGGCCACGGGGTGGGGGAGAGGGCAAGTATTATTCCCGATTACTAATATGACAAACACGGTTAACCGGTGGATCATGCCGCAGGCGGAACTGGCACACCTCACGTCACATCCAGCACAAACTGCTGATTCCACTGCTGATCAATCCGCACGGGCGCCCATCACAATCTGACTCAAAAGGAAGAGCTGGTTCTTTCCTTGCTCTCCCTTCTCCTTACTCACGAGAATGGTGTTATCGCGTTGCTTGCTTACGTAAGGAGAGGGTCGTGTATACTTTCCACAAAAGGCTGTTCTTTATTCCCCCCCTTTCCAGCGTGAATTTCTTTTTCTTCTATTTTTTTCTTTTTCTTCTTTCCATTTCGGTCGATTTTGTGCATTTTGCAGTTTTGCCAAAAATAACACAAAGAGAGAGAAACACACACACGTAAAGACAATTGCGAACAATAGAACAAAAAAGTCGCCGCCACCCAAAATCAGCCACCACTGTAAAAAGAGCGCAACTCCTTACCACCTATTCTCGCCTCTTTCTTTCTCCCCCTTCCCCTAACTGCAGTTCCTCCCTCGCTCATTCTTTTTTGCAGTTCTTATATTTAAGGACATGGGTTTCCGCCCATATAACCAGTTCTCAAAATTTCCCTTCTTCTTCTTTTCTCTTTCTCCTTTCCCTTCTTTTCTTCCGATATTAGTTCTCCACCTCATTGAACCTATACTTTCGCTTTTCCCCCCAATGAAGTTCTACTCCACCTTTGTCGCCGCTGCGACTCTCATCACCCAGGTTTTCGCCCAGGACGTGGCTTGTCTCGTTGACGGCCAGGAAGTCGCCGTTGTCGACTTGCAGACCGGCGTGTGCCCCTTCACTATCCCCGCCAACTTGCCCCGCTTCTTCAACTTTGTCTCTCCTCAGGACTACGACATTGAGTACTACTACTCCGTTGTTGCCAACAGAAGATTCTTCACTGACATCAGAAATGCCGGTGACGTCATCAGCATCCCCGCCATCTTGTTGTACGGCAACCCCGGTGCCCCATTGTTCCAGGTTCACTTGGAGCAGCACCCAGCTTCCAACTCCACTGCCGCCATCAGAAGAAGATTGATGAAGGAGGCCCCATTGGTGAAGAGAGACGCTGTCGACGACTTTGTCACCTCCATTGAAGGTACCGATGGTACCGAGGTTGGTGGCTCTGTGTTTGAGGTTGTTGACGTTTCCTCTGGCTCTTCCAGCGAGCCAGCCTCCTCCACTGGTGCTGGCTCTGGATCTTCTAACGGTGCCTCTTCCACTGGCGCGGGTGCCGGTTCCTCCACCGAGACCTCCACTATTGTGTCCACCACCGTTGTCACCATCACCTCGTGCTCTGGCGGCGTGTGCTCCACCAACACCGAGTTGGCCACCCCCTCTGTTGTCACCACCACCATCAACGAGGAGGAGACCATCTACACCACCTACTGCCCACTCACCACCGTTGTCACCATCACCTCGTGCAAGGACAACAAGTGCGTGCCAACCGCCGTACCAGCCGCTCCATCTCTTGTCACCACCACCGTCAATGAGGTTGAGACCATCTACACCACCTACTGCCCACTTTCCTCCGTCGAGACTGTTGAATCTACCAAGATCATCACCATCACCTCGTGCAAGGAGAACAAGTGTGTCCCAACCACTGTCCCCGCCACTCCAAAGTTGACCACCGAGACCGTTGCTGGTACTGTGACTGAGTACGTCACCTACTGCCCCGTTGAGACCACCACTGCTGCTCCAGGTAAGCCAGCCACCGCTGCCACCCCAGGTGCCCCAGCCTCGGTTGCCACTGTCACCACCACCGTGACTAAGCCAGCCTCCACTTACGCCACCACCGCCTCAACTGCTGCCCCAGGTAAGCCAGCCTCCACTGGTGTTGCCACTGCTCCAGCTTCCACCTACATCACCACCGTGACCAAGACTGCTCCAGCTGGCACCGCTGCCCCAGCTGCTCCAGGTAAGGCCGCCACTGGCACCGCTGCCCCAGCTGCTCCAGGTAAGGCCGCCACTGGCACCGCTGCCCCAGCTGCTCCAGGTAAGGCCGCCACTGGCACCGCTGCCCCAGCTGTTCCAGGTAAGGCTGCCACCGGTACCACTGCTGCTCCAGGCGCCACTGTTGCTGCTGAGAGCAAGACCCCAGGTGCCACCGGTGTCATCTCCACCTACGAGGCTGGTGCCGTCTCCCAGGGCGCCTCCTTGTTGGCCTTGGCCTTGATCCCATTGGCTTACCTCATGTAAGTTAGCTAAAGGGCTTTCAATGCTGCTAGCGATTTTTCCGCACCCAACTTTTCCCTCCCCCTTTTTCGGTTCCCCAAACTTGCTCATGGCAGGGGTGACAAGAAGGACGAGTCTTTTGATCAACCTTTATGTCAAGTTCCTTACCACTGTACTAAACTTGCTATCCTTCCTTTTATTTTGTCTGGTTTTTTTTACTAAACCGCTATCAAGTTTCAATCATGCTGCTATTTATAATTTCGTATACCACACCACCACCAACGAACCACCTGATTGTGTGCATTCCGCACGTTCTTTCCTATTTCGGTGTTGTCCTTTGGGCAATCATTTTGTTTCACCTTCTGGTTATTCAGTTCAATTGTTGCACTTCGTTTAGAGCCCATTTCTATGCTTTTTTCTTTATATACTTTTGAACAAGCAACCGATGAAAACAACAATCAGTGGTGGATTAAAAAGTGTGTAGCACTGAAAAAAAAGATCAGCAGTATATTTTTTTCCAGTGGAGCGGCGCGAGATTGACTTGAGATTCTACTGTGAAACGTGCATTGATGTACAGTGTCACCAATTTTAGAGAGAGGCGTGTCCCTGGTTTTCCACCACAAACAGGTCATTGCCCAGTCTTCTGGCCGCACAACCGCACTTTCAGGCGCAGTGTGTCGAGTTTGGTATGGAACTCAAACACTAACAGCGGCGCCGTACCATATCCAGCCCACTGCAAGTTTTTGCTCTTGAACAGCGCACGATAATCACGTGACAGGCGCACGTGACAGACAACGACCACCTCTACACACAATCTCTACGGACAACACCCTTATGTATGTTCCTGCAATCGCTGTATCTCAACAAGTTAGTGACTATGCTCATTCACACAATCTCCACTGGCCCTTCTGGTACGTTCTCATTTCATGTAGGTGTTGGCTGATTTCATTTCTGCGCCCAAGACATTGTAAAACGGGCAGCAGTCATGACGATAACGCATGTATAGTCTAATCATCTTGGAACTTGCCATAAGGATAGCGGTGTGATAGATTGACCAATGGTATACATACACCTTGAATGCACTCTTGACAGAAAGCACAGTTGCTGTTAGATGAACAGAAAGAAAGGAAAATTTTTTTCTCACACTCTCTTCTCTCTGCTCCAGCTTTTGCTGTTACCCCTTTTACTTTCCTTCTTTGCCTATTTGCACTACCTTATCCGGCCAACTTCTGCCTATACTCCTCCAAGCGGCGGCGCCACGCCTGCAACACGTCTGTGCGAGCGAGCGCATGCACGACCTCCTCGTCCTTCTCGCCCTCGCCGCCATTCACCGTTGAGTTCAACAACCCCGTACTGAAGTTGGCTAACTCGGCGCCGGCTTTGTTCGCAGACACATTCATATTCTCGGCGCGCTGCTCGGAAATCACCTGGTCCTTCTGCGACACTTCGCCCTGGTACCGTGGGGGGATTGCCGAGGCCATGTACACGTACCACGCCTCAATAGACGCATACCAGTCCCGGGGTTTGCTCGGGCGGTCAATCATGAAAAAGAGCTTCGTGAGCTGGGTGGCACTATCGCAGCGCGGCGCGTCGGTGAAAAATACCCCGCGCGTGGAGCTGGTAGCCCCGCCATCCACCTCCATATCGTCGCTGGGTCCGGGGCCTGCCCGCATCGCGTCCAACGCCTTGACATTGAAGTAGATATCTTTGGGTGATGTCAAGGGTAGTGTCGGTGTCGAGGTGGCGGCGGCGGCAGTAGTACTTCCTGTGGTTGCAGTGGCTCCTGTCGTAGTGGTTGCCACCTCGGAGTAGATGATCCTGTCCACGTAATCAACCTTGACATTCTCCAACTGGCCCGAGTTGGCGAGGTGCAACATGAGTCGTTTCAACTGCGCCTCGTCCGCTTGTAACTGGTGACACACAAAGTCGAACCGCACAGCCGAGTACGCCTTCACGATATTCAACAACTTCTTGGTGCGCAAGTTGGCGCGAATCTTGCCTGCAGCATACTTGAACACGTCGTCCTCATAAAAGGGATCGGCACGCGCCATCACCTCCTCAAACTCGGGCAATGCCAAGCTGTGGTACGTCTTGAGCAACGCCTTCAAGTTGTTGTACTCGGGCATCTGGGCATACGTCTGCGTCTCCTGCGACTCAAATGGGTCAAGCTCGCTCTCGGTCAAGAGCGAGCACAAGGCGAGGTACTTGAGTGCCTGGTTCTTCAACATTGACCCGGCCTCGTCGTAGTTCTTGAAACTCTCGTAGAACCCGAGCCGCGCGCGCTCAAAGTTGTCACGGTAAAACTGCACCTTGGCCCCGCACTGTCGGATGGTGCCGAGGATCTTGGGGTGCGTCATGGCTGTGGTGATGGTCAAGCTCAACCGGTACAACTGGCTCATGCGCGGCAAGTCCAACTGGCGGATGCGTGTCATGTATTCAATCTCGTTGGCGATAATCTCCAACGTGAACGACTTTCGCACCAGCTCTGAAGCCGCGTCTAATCGCTTGTGGATCTCCGCAAGCAAAGAGGGCACCTCTGCAAATGACTCGTTCTCAAGCAAGAGGCCCAAAAAGTTGGTGTTGATTTTTAGCCAGAGCCTCTCGTTGCTCGAATGCGCGAGCAAGAGCTGGTAAAAATCATTGACAAATGACGCGTCAACAGCCTCGGAGTACCGCACAATCATTTTGGAGAGTGACTCTTCAAAGTAGCCTTTATTCAAGCACAGCTCCAAGGGGAACACCTGTGCCAACGTGGCCAACACGAGCGGGTACTGCTGCTGGGCAAAGTACAACTTGGCCATCTGCTTCAACGACTTGAACACCCATTCGGCGCTCTCTTTGTCATCCACAGCCGATTCCTTGGCGTGCTCCACAATCTTGCTGAACTCGGCAATGGCTGTGGCTGGCTCATCGTCCTTATGGCCCTTGGCGGTATAGTACCGGTTCTCGATTGCCGCCATGTCGTCGCCCGACTCCGCCTGCGCCTGGTCGCTGTTCTCGTCGTGGCTGGCATTGTTGCCGTCCTCATCCTCCTCAAACTCAAACTCGTATGACTCTTCTGAGAAGAACTCTTCGTCAGACATGGAGGGTGTTAGCTGTTGTTGTGATGGTGGTGGTGGTGGTGGTGGTGGTGGCGGTGGCGGTGGATGTAGATGTAGTTGGCTGTATGTGCTACCCCTGGTTTGGATTTTATTTTTTGGGAGGCGTTTGCGTTTGCAGAAAGTGGAGCGTAAGAGCTGGGAGAAGAACAAAGAGCTACACTACAGGGATGCTACCCACATCAGCTGGGCGTCAAGAAGTATGCTAGCTTATGAGAGTGGAGGGGAGGTGTCAAGCCGGTTTTTGCTTCCACACCAGCAATCGGGGCTTTGTCAGCATAGCATGTGCGGTTACTGTCCCCACTGGTACCAATCCATCAGCACTATACCACCATACAACTACTGCAAAAACCACTGTTTTTCCCAGCGATGACGACTACCCTGCCCTTCCACGGCTGCCCTGTCCTCCCGTGGCCGTCCTGTATCAGCTCTTCTACGCTTGTCCCCACCACTTCTCTGTGCATAATTTTTTTCTTTGACATTTATTTTTTACCAACCAGGCTCACCAATAGCATCACTCCCGATTACGCCATGTCATCACGTGTGGTATTCCTAAAGAACGCCAGTATACCGCGAGATCCCTACCATGACCTCTTCTCCATCCAGGGGTACGCTCCAACCTTTGTCCCGCTCTTGACCCACACGCACAAGGACAAGGCCGCCACGTTGGAGTACCTCCAGTCCCGGGCATTCCTCTCCACCCCCGTGTTCATCATCACCTCGCAGCGTGCCGTGGAGATGTTCCGCGAGTGCATGCAGGAGGTGCTGTCTCTCCATGTGCGGGAACAGATATATGCAAAGATCGGGTATACTGTGGGTCCAGCGACGTATAAGATCCTCAAGGAGACAGGATTTACAAACGTGCGTGGCGGGGATCAAGCGGGGAATGGCCAGCGCTTGGCAGAACTCGTGGCGCAGGACGACGATGTACATCCCAGTGATCCGCTTGTGTTTTTCACGGGCGAGATACGCAAGGATATCATCCCGCGGACACTAAGGGCACAGGGGTATAACCTCTCCGAGTTTGTCGTGTACAAGACTGGCGAGCGCGAAGACATTGTGAGGAAATTCGATGCTGTGAAGGAGAAGGCAGAGGACAGGGAAGAGGGTAATGGATGGCTTGTGTTTTTCAGTCCTCAGGGCACGGCACCGATTGTGGAGTACCTCCGGGAACAGCAACAGCAACCACAACAGCAACAGCAGCAGCAACAGCAGTGCGCTTCGGGGACCAGCTCCTGCCAATGGAAGATTGCCTCCATCGGCCCCACGACCGAGGAGTACCTCCTTGAACACGGCTTGATACCCCACGTGATTGCCGCCAAGCCCGAGCCAAAGTCGCTCTACGAGGCCATCATTGCACACGATAAACAGGACAAGCTGCTGCAATTAGAATAAATAAAACAATATAAAAAGGAATGCCGTCCCATCACCGATGGAGACAGCAGAGGTAGTACCACAAAACAATCTATTTCTTGGTGGAGGCGTGGACGACGCTGATAATCTGCTTGACAACGCCAGGGTTCGACAAGGTCGAAATGTCGCCCAACTGTTCCTCTTCGCCCGCCAACACCTTTCTCAAGATTCTCCGCATGATCTTGCCCGATCTTGTCTTGGGCAAGTCGTCCACGAGCAAAATCAACTTGGGTGCAGCAAAGGGCCCAATCTCCTTGCGCACAGTCAAGATCAACTCCTTCTTCACGACCTCCACATCGTCTTCAATCACCTTGTCCTTCTTCAACGACACGTACGCCGCCACGGCCTGGCCCGTCAAGTCGTCAGCATATCCCACAACGGCAGACTCGCCCACAAAGGGGTGCTCAATCAAGGCCGCCTCAATTTCGGCTGTGGACAATCTGTGACCCGAGACATTGACAACATCATCGACTCTACCCAAGATCCAGTAGAAACCGTCATTGTCCCGCGCAACACCATCGCCAGAAAAGTAGTGGTTGCGGTAGGGGGCCAAGTAGGTGTCGATAAACCGGTTGTAGTCGTTAAAGATACCACGAGTGATGGAAGGCCACGCGTTCTTGATGGCCAACACACCCTCAACGTCATTGGCCGGCAACTCCTCGCCGGTAGTGGGGTCTAACACCTTGGGCAAGATGCCAAAAAATGGTAACGACGCTGACCCGGGCTTGGTGGGGGTAATCCCGGCCAAGGGCGTCAACAAGTGCGAACCCGACTCTGTCTGCCAGTACGTGTCGACAATGTGCGCCTTACCGCGGCCGATATTGTCATTGTACCAGTGCCAGACCTCGGCGGCAATGGGCTCGCCCACAGAGCCCAACACTCTAATCGACGACAAATCGTAGGGCTCAACATACTTGGTGCCTGCGCGCTTCAACAATCTCAACGCGGTGGGGGCCACGTAGAACTGATTCACCTTGTACTTGTCGACAACCTCCCAGTACCGCGAAAAGTTGGGGTACGCGGGGGTGCCCTCAAACACCACGGTGGTGGCGCCGCACAACAAGGGACCGTAAACGACATAGGTGTGGCCCGTGATCCAGCCCACGTCGCCGGCAGTGAAAATGATATCTTCGGGGTGCACGTCAAACGTGTACTTGGTGGTCATGGCCGCGCCCAACAAGTAGCCGGCAGTGTTGTGCTGGACACCCTTGGGCTTGCCCGTGGAGCCCGAGGTGTACAACAAAAACAAGGGGTCCTCTGCATTGACGGGCACGGGGGGGAAGTATGAACCGTACTTGGCCAACTCCTCGTGCCACCACAAGTCACGGCCCGGGGTGAAAGGCACGTGCGAGTTGCCGGTTCTCTTGAACACAATCACGTTGCGCACAAGGGGGCAGTCCTTCAAGGCATCGTCAACAATCTTCTTGGTCTCAATGGTCTTACCGCCTCTTTTGGACTCGTCGGCAGTAATGACGATTCTGGAGTCGCCATCGATGATTCGGTCCTTCAACGACGTGGACGAGAACCCGGCAAACACCACCGAGTGGATGGCGCCGATTCTGACAATGGCCAACAAGGTGACAATGGCTTCAGGGATCATGGGCAAGTACACGGCGACCGAGTCGCCCTTCTTGACACCCAACTTGGACAACGACGCCGCTAACTTGGACACGTCCTTCAACAACTCGCCGTAGGTGATGATACGGCCCAGATCGGGCTCGTCGCCCTCATAGATAATGGCAGGCTTCTCGGGGTTCTTGATGGCCCAGCGGTCAACGGCATTGTACGAGGCATTCAACTGGCCATTGATAAACCACGCGGGCAAGTCGCCATTCTTAAAGTCGTCCTTGGGGTCCTGGGGCAAGCGGGTCAAGTCAAAGGGCTTGAACCAGTCCAAGTGCTCTCTGGCCTGGTTGCCGAAAAACTCGGCAGGGTTCTCCACCGACTGCTGGTACAACTTCTGGTACGTGGCAAAGTCGGGCAAGTTGGGCTTGGCCGTGGACCGATCGAAAAATCCCTGTGGGGGCTGCTGCATTTTCTCGTGGTCCAAGGAAATGTGGGAGTGTTGGGTGGATTCCGGCATTGTATTTATAGTACTGAGGTTTTTTGTTGGCGGGGGGACAGAGGGGGGGAAGCGGGAAACGGAGTGAGGAGAAAGTCTGGCTCGGCTGACGTAATAATCTCACTGCGCGTGTGGGGTCAGTCACGTGATAATAAATAAGTTTACTTCAAGTGGAGAATCTCAGCTGCAAAGCAGAAGATTGAACGTGAAGCAGATCGGAAAGGGGGGCTTGTGTGGGGGAAAGAGCAACAAACGGTGGAAGGATGGTCACTGGTTGTTGGCGGTGCTGTTGGTTGATGGTGGTGATAGTTGATGGTGATGGGAAGGAGGAAGAGCTAGAGGAGGTGGCAGGGAACAGGGGGAAATTATGGGTCTATTTATACCAATTTCCCTGGACGGGAGGGGGGTGTGGGTTACAAGAAAAGGCTGCCGTCACCAAACACCTGCTTCGCCCGGCGTTCCTCCTAACACTGGGGAGTAACGTACAAACACCAACACCACCAACACTCCTATTCCCCAACAAATAACGAGGTAGGAGGAAAAGAAAAAAACAATGGAAAAAGAAATTGTCTCCACAAATTATGGAGACACGACATTTTTTCTGGTGTTTCCCTCTTTTCGGTCCCACTTGTGGTACGACATTATCCAAGAAAAATCAAGACTCTGTGTGGGTTGCCTCCCCCTCCTTCTCCCCTAAACACACAATGCTGGGTCTGTCTCTGGCCCTGCCCCACTCCGGCAATTGGCCACTACCTGAGCCAGCATGGCCTCTAATATCACACCAACCAATGGCTGATGGGGGTTTCTTCCCGAACCAGAAAAAAATGGTGCTCGGACTTTAGTGTATGGCGGCGACGCAAGAGAAGATGAAAAGGAAAAAAGGAAAAGAGAGGAAGGAGGGACATAAGGGCATAACACCACCAGCTTCAGGGGACCGGGTCTAGAATTGCAGAGGCCCATAACGGTTTTCTCTCTTTCCATCTGCGTAGTACTGTTGGTGGTGGTGCTACTGGTGGTGGTGCTCTCTCCCCGAAGGTGATTCTCTCCTTCCTTTTCAGCCCCGATGCTACAAAGGGTGGGAGAGCAGCTTTAGAAACCGGTTGTGGGGTTACACGAAGAAGCAGGCATATGTACCCGATAAACCACAAAGAGGGTATTTTTCTTGTCTAATTTCCCACTGCCCTGATTGCTCGGAGTTTTGCTTCTGCAGTTGGTGGGTTTCTCTCCGGGAAGAGGAATACAGGAGGAAAAGGAACAGAGGGAGTTAAAAAGGAAGTTACATCACGAAGTGTTGGGCGTACTACTGTTTACGCACTCTTCCTGGGTGGCACGACTTCTCACTCCATCCACGCCCTTTGTTACCCAACATACAGGCAATGCCGGCACACACACACATACACATACACGCACAGCCTTCGTTCCGCGACGATCCGCCTGTTTTTAGGCAAAGGAATAACCCTTCCTCAACTCCGAAGCGCATGCGGGTACCCCACAAAAAAGAATTAATATTGCGCAATTCCACACACCGCCCCCCGACATTTTTCTCCTAAGTGTGTGGTTCCCCATTTGGGGTTGTTCTTCTGGAGAGGAGTTTTCCACGTCACGTGTGTATGTGTCGCGTAGGCTGTCTTTGGCTTGGCCTTTGTTTATCCTGTACAGCAGGTGATGGAAGAGACCAAGGCCGTGGCCAAGACCGAGGAAGAGAAAGACGTTGTATTAGTTGCGCTGCTTCGTCTGTGTAGGATACATGCATACCGAATCACACGTGCCGCTCTGTATCGCCCTTTGTCACAGGCAACAGCTGCTGCTCGCTCGTACTTAACAGGGAAACTGTCCTTCCAAAGTCAGTATTATGTACCTTCCCCACCACGTCGCCTCGGTTGTTTGAGAGGAGAAGCGGGCTATCTTGGCTTCATTAGCGTCTAGTGGAGAAGAACACACGTCCTTCGCTTTCTTTCCAAGACAAGTTCGCGTATCCTGTAGGACCATGTGAGTTGTGGCAACAAGAAAAAATAGGAGGAAACAGACCAAGGAAAAAGAAAGCTGATAAGAAGGCGGTGTTCCTGTGCGGGGAAGTGAGTCGCGTTTGGGTCGCGCCGCGCCCCTCTTGTGGGGAGAATAGCCACCCACAAGGAGCGTGGTGAAAGAAGATGGCGGGGAAACCGGTTAGCTAGGCGTCTGACAGCGGCCTCTCTCCCTGGAACACATCTGAAGAGAAATCAGATCCAAATCCTCCATCACGTGACTTAATAATATCACAGGCACATTAGAATGTTCTTTTTTTTCTGTAAAACAAATGAATAGAGACGAGGTGGGGGAGGTACAAGGCAAACGATGCAGACTGGCGGAGCGGCGGAGTGGCGGGAGTGTACCAGAACAGTATATACATGAGCAAACCTCAGCCCTGATGCAGAATAAAAACAGGCAGTAGCAATAGCAGGAGTAAAAAGCAAGCCAACCACAAACACAACACATAACAAACGTAATCATAACAGGTGATAACACCTTCAGGAAAAGAAAGAAACCAAACCAAAGCAAGCTCATAATAAGAACGAGGACAATAACAAGAACCAAAAAGCAAAAAGCAAAAAGCAAAAAGCAAAAAGCAAAAAGCAAACAGCTGTCTCTCACACCTCATTGGGTCTGGCGTTGATGTTTCTCGTCATATCGATCTTGTCTAAGATCTCCTTTGCACCCTTGACTTTAAGCTTGTCGCCCAACTCAATGCCAATGGCCTCACAGTCCTGCGAAGACAGTACCGTGCGCACTACCTCGTCCTCAATGGACTTGGTCCCGTCGGGACTGACAATAATGCCCTTGAGCAACAATTTCCTCGTGCGTTCGTCGTACTCGCTGTGCACGCCCAAGGGCACCAGGCAGCCGCCCTCGAGGTACCGCATCAACGACCGCTCGGCGATGCAGCAGTATGTGGCCACGGGGTCCTCAATCTCGCGCAAGATGGCCTTCATCCTCTCGTCGCCCTTTCTAATCTCGATCCCGAGCGCACCCTGGCCCACGGCATAGTACATGTCGTCCAAGTAGGAGGTGATTCTGGCACCAAGGCCCAACCGGATCAACCCAGCGCTGGCCAATATGAGACAGCAGAACTCGTTTTCGGAAGCATCCAACTTGGTCAACCTCGTCTGGATGTTGCCGCGCACCGACTCAAACCTCAAGTGCGGGTAGTTCTTGATCAACTGCGACAGCCTTCTGATGGAAGAGGTGCCGACAATGGCGCCCGCAGGCAAGTCCTTCAAGCTCTTGTACGGAGAACCCAGCTTCATAACAATGGCGTCGCGCGGGTCTTCGCGCTGGAAAATGCACCCCAACTCAAACTCGTCGGGGAGATTGGTGGGCATGTCTTTGAGCGAGTGCACAATGAGGTCCAACTGCGGGAACTCGTCAACGCTATCTAGCAACAAGATTTCCAACTCCTTGGTCCAGAGCGACTTGCCGCCAAAACTGTACAACGGCTGCGTCTGCACCTTGTCGCCGAGAGTAGACAACGCCAAGATTGAGCACGCCATCTCAGGAAAGGTGTCCTCAATCGCCTTCTTGACTAGCTCTGACTGCACCACGGCGAGCTTCGACTTCCTGCCGCCAATCTGGATGTGGCGAGTTGCTTCGACATTGCTCATAATATTGTGTGGCATTACTGGAAGGGGGCTGGAGTAGTATATGCGAGTGCTAGTGGGTTAAAAAGAGGAAAAAGGGGGGTTGGTGAAGTAGAAAGCAGTAGTGCTGCTGTGGTTGGGTTACTGGTGAGGAGAAGGAGAGGGCGGTCAATGAGATAAAGCTAACGTTTTATAAATGGATGGAAAAAAATTTTATGTTTCTCTTTTGTATGGCAGTTGGTTATTTTCACACTCCAGCAAAAAAGAGGAAAAGAGAAAGAAAAAAGAAATTAATCCGCCAATGAGTACTGTGATATTGGTCGTATGACAGCCAGAAGTTTTTAGGGAGTGCAGCAGCTCCTATAAGGGATAGCGCTACTGGTACAACTGCTGGTGGTCACCACCAGGACAGCTGCTACTACCAGTAGCATTGCCTACTGAGAAGCAGCTACCAGGACCAGCACAACCTGACCTTATCTCCCCTGGCTCAATTTTCTTTTCCAGTCAGAGCCCGGGATGGGAGACCTGTGCACTGCACAATATATTTATCAGCTGATTGAGTTCTGGACCCCCACTCTCCACCTGATGTTTTCTGCCATGGCTAAATGGGGTGGAGGAGGAGGAGACCCAACAGGACGGGCCGGTTCCCACATAAAGGGCCACCTTCTTTTTTGAGACTACGACAGGATAGTTTCAGCTATCACGCCGCTCCCTAACAACCACATAGTTTTGTGTGCCTGTGGTTGTGCACCTCTACGCGGCCTGGCCATGGCTTCGCTAATTACGTTTCAGCGCAACACCATTGGCTAGAATCGGTTTTTCCACTCTAACCTTTTCCGCACCAACTGCGAAAAAAGGAGGAAGGGCGAGGAAAAGTGGACGGAATTTACCGGGTCTATTCGGTGGAGAAGAAATGAGCCAATCAGAGCCCGCACGTAAGGGCCGTGGTGCGAGCCAGAAGATAGGCTGATCTGCACCTGGGAGTCGGTTCATGGCTGACACCTTCCAACCTCACTGCTACTTCACCATTCACATGGGTTTGGTTGAGCCTTGGCGTTGCCGTTTTCGTGCCAAAAGAAACCCACTCTGGATCGCATTTCCTAATCGGGAAAGGGCGTTCCTTCTTGACTATCCATACTCCTAGCCGACAGCTGCAATATGCCTGCATATCATTCAACTACTCGTCTACATCTCCTGCTCCTGCCCTGCCTTCCACTTAGAACGTTTCGTCGCTGTCAAACTGGTCAATGTCGGCCTCACTGAGGGTGCTATCCTTGCTTGCCACCACGTTAGTGCCATTAGTATCGTCTCCTCCTCCCTCGCTCCCGCTCTCCGTGTCGGTGTCATCGCGAGAGTTGATCAGAACATCGTCGTGCTCGGTTATATCGTAGATCATGACCGACCGGTTATCCATGCTGGAGCAGGGGAAAACAACCGTGGCATTGGTGGGCTGTTTGGTGAGGAACATCGACTCGAGGTAGGATAACCGGGAAAGGATCTCTGCGTTATTCTGGTGGTGGTTCTGGTTGTTCTGGTGGTGGTTCTGGTTGTTCTGGTGGTGGTTCTGGTTGTTCTGGTTGTTCTGATTGTTCTGGTTGTTCTGGTGGTTCTGGAAGAGGTGGTTGTTGCTGGATAAGATGGGTTGAGGGACAGAAAGGGAGTTGGAAACCTGCAACACCAGTCTTGGAGTACCCACGGTAAACAGCTGCTGGTGCTGCGGCCGTTTCGACAATACCCGCTGGAGCTCGGCATTGTTGGTCCGCACCTTCTCGATCTTGGCTCCAATCTCCGTTCCGCTGCCACCATTGGCAGTGCCACTGCCCCCACCATACTTCCGGTTCAACATCTGGTCAATGAAAAAGGAGTCTGTCGAAGCGGTGCGCATGTGGCTCACGCCGCCACCCAACGTGCTCAACGACTGGTACTTTGTCGGCTTGATGCTGACCCTTCTCCCACCCACCATTCGGTAGCTCGGTCCTTCCACTTCGCTGTCGTTCCCATTCTCCCCCTCGTTCTCCTGCAAGAACGTGAAATTCTTCAAGTCGACGGTAGCACTGCTTCCAACACTGCTCCAGGCACTGCCGTTTACCTTCCCCACGCGACTTAGCTGCGACATGGCCAACTCGTGCACGAAAATCACGCACACCACGGGAACTTTGAACAAGTACAAGAACTTACTGTGCCATGCGCGCGACCGGTTGAGGCGCGCCGTCTTGAAGTACAAGATCAAGTTATTGGTTTTGAAGTAGTTGAACTCATCGTCACTGTTCTCGCGCACCCTGGCAAACACCCCGCTGAGACAGATGGCTAAGATAGTACCGATGATAAACTGAATCAAGAACAAGTAGCCCATCTGCACCACCTTGCCCAAGGTATTGTAGTTTTCCCAGTTGTTCCACACCGAGGGCGTGAATCCGAAAAACACCTTCACCATATTGAACAAGATATCGCCGTGCGTCTGGTTGGTGCTGAGGGCAATGAAGCTGATGTAGAACCCGCTGATCAAGGTAAAAAAAAAACACACCAACCCAATCAAGCTAAGCACCATCTTTTTGAACGACACCATGATCAAATTGAAGAACTTGTAGTTGTTGAACACGGAAAGGATGCGCGGGAATAGGATAATCCCAATCAAGCTGAAAAAGTCGTCAAAGGCCCCACTGTGCGAGAGCTTGAGGAGCACACACACGTCAATGAGCATCACAAGCAACATGTCGACATAGTTCCACACCACCATGCGCATAAACCGCCACTCGATGTGGCGCAACTTGAGCGCGAGCTCGATGTTGAAGTTGGCCCCGAGCATCCAGAACGGCATCTCCACCGGTTTGCGCAAGATCAACAAGAAGTAGAGGATGGCAAACGCAAAGAGCTGCACGTTTATCACAGCCGACTGGTACCTGGGCACGATCACAGCACGGGTCACGGCGCGATGGAACGATATCCTGCTGAACTGGTAGTCACTGATTAGACCATCTCCGACACCAGTGTTGTTATGGTTGTTTCTGCTATTTAGCAAGCTCTTTTCGTCGTCGCTGATACCATCAATGTCCTCATTTAGCACCAAGTCTCCATTATAGAAACGGTCAAGGATGCGCACGATGATTGGCTGAGAGAGAAACTTCTTGGCCCGTGACAAAACGCACAACTCGAGGGTGGTGAACCCGTGCTCTGGCTGGATCTCTGCCAATGGTTTGGCAAACAACATGCTCACGCGGTGGAACGAAGTGTACTCGCGCAACATCCTAATGGCAAGAATCTCGCACACCGTGGCCTTGGTCACGAGCAAGTCGAAGCTCGCGAGGTTGTTCTTGGACTGGATTAAGTACTCGTACCGTAAGAGCAACAAGACGAACACGGCATTGCTGGCGGCCTTGGAGTCCTCGTGCTTAAATTCGGCTAGTCGGATAACCTCCTCGCTTATAGGCTTGACCACTGTCTGGTGGATCTCGGGCGACTTGAGCTGCTCGTACTTGAGACTTAGCTGTACTTGCGTGTTGATGATGCGCTGGAACCGGAAGTACTGCGTGCGGAAGTCGTACTGCCGGTTGGCATAGTTGCTGGCGTCTCGGTACCGAAACATGGAAGAGGACCTTGTGATGTGGTGGTGTGTGGTGGCGCTACTGGTGGTGCCGCTGTTACTTAGAGATGGCGGTTGTCCTGGTGGTTGCTAAAAAAAGAACATTACTTGATGCGTGCCAATGCTATATTTTCTTTTACCATCACGCCCCTTTGAATCTTTCGCGGCTAGGGAGACGGAACGCCAATAAGCGTTTATGGCGAAAAAGTAAACAAAGGAAAACCCCATACAAAATGGAGGCAGTTGTCAAATCACACGACCGTCTTGTTGATAAAGTTATACGCCTTGCGGCCATTCTCATCCCCGAGGATCTCCATAAACCTCTCCTTCAGAAGCTGTACCAACTCCTCGATGTTGCGCACCTTCTGGATGATGGTGTAGCAGTTGATACTGTTGATCCCAGGGATGTTCTGGATAAAGTCGATGGGGTCGTCGTTGAACGCAGGCGGGCCGCCATCAGCTGTCACTACCGACTTGTTGACGCCCTTGTCCAACGCCATACCCACATCGGGCTCCTCCTGGTTGGCCTTAAGCTCGAGAAAGATCTGCGCTGTCTCGTACGGCGATGATGACCAGATGATCTTGAGCTTGGGGAAGGCGTACAAGAGAGAGAGCAATTTGGACTGAAGATTCTGCTGCGTCCGGCTAGTAGAAGCCGAGGTGGAAGCTGCTGCCCCCAATTGGCTTCGTGCTGCTGCCGCACGCAAGAATTTAGACTCGGAAAATGGCTCGAGTGAAAACGACTTGTTCTCGTCAAACTCAATCAACAACGTAGGCAACTCGTAGTGTTTGAACATCTGCTCGCACTGCTGGTAGAGCCGCCCACTCTTGAAACTAGCAATCAAGTCCGGGATCGATTTGCGCTCCACACAGATCTTGGGCGACACAATATAGTCGCCCACCGTGATCATACACGGAACCACCTTGATGCCGATGCGGTAGAGCAAGTTGGGCAACGACGACCGAAACTCGCGCACATCCACCACCACCCGCATCTCGTCGGCCTCGGTTCTGAAGTTGGCGCCGCCAGCGATGCGCGTGTTGACCACCAGGCTGCGCTGGATCTGGAACTTGGCATTATCTCCTGCCGACTCAAAGTGCCTGCTGAGGCCGGCCTTTTCCTTTATCAATCGCGTGAACGCCTCCTTCTCCTTCTTGATGCGCAACAAGTGTTTTTGCTCCTCGACCGAGTTGCCGTAGTACATAAAGTACACCTTGGCGGGATCGTCGTGGTTGATGGCCTGATAGATCTCCACCCGCCGGATGAACGAAACGTCGGGCTCGTACATGATGATGTGCGACGGCGACAATTCCTGCAACAACGACGCATCGTGCTTGTCGTTGTACGCCTGCACGATAATCTGGTCGTCCTTGCTGATGTGGTCAAAGCCAGCGTTGACTGTAAACAGCAGTACCTCATCCACATCGCTCGTTTCGCAATCTGCTCCCGCACCAGCGCCTCCGATATCTTCATCACTACTCTCCCCATCACTTTCGCGAACCTCTCCTTCTTTGAGTCTCTGCAAAATCTCCTCGTCCAAGTCCACGGGCTCGGCCTCGGCCGCGGATGTATGTAGCTGTGTCACCCTCGCCGTGACGCTCGCACCCCTGGTCCTCCTCCTCTTGCTCGTAGGCTGCGCGTTCCTGGCGAATGTCTTGGACACAGTTATCCGCTCATCATCATCTTCGTCCTCGTGGTTGTTGTTGTCACCAGTAGCAGTCCCGCTAGACGTGTTTGTAGCCGTTGTTGCTTCGCCCCGACTAAGGTCCTGGTTAATGCGCCGCACCAACGTGCTCACCTCCTTCCAGTGCAAGTACTGGTGCAACTGGCGCACCATGTACTTGCGGCAGCTGAACCGCCTCTTGTCGCCAGCCTTTTGCTCCCGCATCAGCTCCAACAACGCGCTCAACTGCCGCCCCGTGCGCTGTGACGAACACATAATCACCACGGGGCCCTGGTTCCTGGACATGCTCTTTTCGTACAAAATGTCGTCCAAGAGCAACCCCAATTGGTCCCACTTGGGGAGCTCTTCGAGCAAGTACTCGCCGCCGTTGTGCTGGCCCAATGCCCGCTCCTTGGCGTAGCTCACGATGGTCATGGACTCGTCGAGGTTGAGCCACGGGCTCATGGACTTGTTCACACCCGTGCTCTGATGCCTTATGTTGGCATCCACAATTCCCTGCACGATCTGGTAGAACGATACCGCATCCAACGTCACCAAGTCCTTCAACAAGTCGATCAACGTCGTCAAGTCCACCACCAACTGCTTCGATGTGTACGTCAACCGGTGCCAGTGCGCCTCCAACGACCCTCGGATGTGGCGCACAAAGTCTGGGTCGTGCACGTTCTCCATATCCCAGTACTCCGTGGCCAACTCGCTGTTGTGGCGCTTCAACTCGCCAAGACACGCCTGTATGCACGCCAAGATCGCCGCCTGGATCTTGTTCATCTTGTACGTGAGCTTGGTATTGATCTCGGTGACAAACCGCTCCTGCTTCTTGGTGCGGAACGACTGCGACACGGTGACGTGGAAACGGGGCCACAAGAAAACCGTTGCCAACTTCAACACCTTCAACTTGGTCGCCAACGGCGTGAACCCGCCAAACGACTCCGGCTCGTCCGAAAACGCCTTGATGAACCCCCACTGGTTCTCGTCGCGGTAGAGGCTGATGGCAAACGCGTCGTTTGACGTTTCCTTGATGCGCTCCGCGTGCAAGACAAAGAGCCCCGTGATATCACCTGGATTTAGCACGCGCGACAACAAGTCCACCACCAACACCTGCGACTTGATGGTCACAATGCCGCCGCTGGCGTAGATCTGCTTGCGCTTGGCCGACTGCTCGCCGGTGATGGCCACAAACATCTCGTGCGCGCCGTCGTCGTGCCACCTCAAGTCGGCAATCTCCTCACCAAGGCTCACCACCTCGTCGTCTCTGGCATTTAACACAAGCACCAACCCCTTCTTCTTCTGGTTGCCCACGCCCACCGTGGGCGAACTCAATGCGTGCAACAAGTTTGCGGTGACAATGTCCCACCCCAACCCGCGGCCGAGGATGAGCAACCCGTCCTTGAGCAACATATCATTGACAATCTCCTGTTGGTACTTGAGCGGCAAGTTGCACTTCACCTGCCGCTCAGCGTAGTCTGGCACTACATTCGGCTCGGTGAACGTCACTGGGAACAGTGGTTCCTCCTGGAACACATCCGCTGAACCCTCTTCGTCTTGCACAAACAAGGACATGGTTTGGTGCGTGAGGGGGAGAGATAGAATCATTCTGTAGCAGACGCTTTTTTCCGCGCGGCTTTTCTTTCTATCTTTTCCACATTATTGCTCTATTGCTGGCAACCACATATAGCCAATGACTGCATACTCCGACCAGGCCACCACGCTCGACCACGCGGTCCAGTTTAATGTGATCCGCGTGGACAACATTTCCAGGTCCCGGTTGAACAAGTTGGACGAGTGGAAACACTGCCACGATCCCAACACGGTGTCTGCCGATCGCATGATTATCCGACAAGTCAATGTGGACGACGACGATGAGGGCAACAGTAACAGGCAACCACAACAACAACAACCACGACCCCAACAGGCCCAGCAGAAATCCACTAGCGAGACGTACCGGTTATTGCTACGCGATACCTCAAACAACTACGTGTTTGCCTATGAGCTCGAGCCGTTGCGGTTTTTGCGGACCCAGGAGACGCGTAGCGTGCCTTTGCCCATCCAGCTTGGCGGCCGGTTGGTGGTGAAGCAGGGCGCAGCAATAGCGCGTAGTCAGCTCCTCCTCACGCACAAGTATTGCGACTACCTCGGGGTGCACCCGCAGGACGCTGCGCTTGTGGCAACGCTCAACGACGGGCTCGTGCGCAAGGAAATCGATTACCTAGAAAAGGAGTTGGCTATTTTGAAATGAGATGCCCAGAGCACAGCAGAGCAGACTATAGGTGTGTCGATGACAGCTGTGCTGACAAGACGAGTGTTTCTGCTGTTCTTGGCCGAGTCATAGTTTTGGCTCGGCCGCAAGTGGCTATTCGTCAAGTAACAACGCCCACAACGCGTTCTCGTTGACAAAGTCGTGGTGCACCAAACTCACCAACACGTAGGTGTCGTGCACCGCGTTGAGCAACTTGTACGACTGCGAGTCCTTGCGGTAGCACCGCGCCCACTCTGTCCACAACAAGAACGCCTCCTCGTTCCATGCCTTGAACGACTCAAAGTCAATGACCGTGGGCTGCACCACCTCCTTGGCGGGGAACACCCCCCACGTGACGGCTGTCTTGGAGTTGCGTGCCAGCAGGCCCATTGGCAAGTTGGACTCTATCCTCCCGTCTTTATCTCCTGCGTAGTACGTGATAGTCTTTGTGTCGAAATACAGCTTTAACTTGGAATCCACGAGCGTGCGCCAGTCCGCTTTGGGGATGAACAACTCCACAAACGACTTCTGGTAAATGACGCCGTTTCTGGGGCCCCAGCCAAAGATATTGTCCGTGGACCGGCACCCATTAACCGCGGGCTGCGATGCTACCGAGAACCACCCCTTGTGGTTCAACTCAAACAACTCCTCCTGGATCAACGCCGTTTCGGGCGACAACGCCGAGTCTGCCCAAGGCACCACGTCGATTCCGCCCGACAAGTAGTCCACAAAGATCTGCGTCAAGTCAGCCGCCGTCTCGGGGCTGCCCCACTTGAGCGGCGCCTCGGCCGGGGTGTGTATCTTCAAGCTGGGACCGTACCCGTCAATTTCGCCGTACGCGGGGGAGTTGGAGTCACCGAACCGGCCGTTGGGGAAGTCGTCCCACGTTGCGTCCTTGCCGAGAGCGCCCTTGCCGGTGCTGATGTCGACCAAGACCTTCTTGTCGTTCAAGAGTGCTTTCCCCACGAACACCTTGGTGTCCGCGAGCTCGTTGTCGTTGACCAACGACGACTTTCTCCTCATAGCAGAGGGCCCCGCCCCATTAGTATTGTGGTTCTTGCTTTGGTGGCTGTGGTTATTTTGCACATCCATCTCCTCGTCCGAGTCCGACGCAATGGCGTCGTCGTGGTCGTGATGGTCGGCCGCATGCGACGGGCCCTCCAAGATTGGCCGAAGCACATCCGACTCCTGGAGAATCGACGCCACAGCCTTCTCCAAGTTCAATGTGTAGAAATGATACCCCTTCACCCGCGACGTGCGGCGCTCGACCTGATCCACAATGTCGCTCAAGATCTTGACCCCCAACGTCTTGACCGTATCATCGTCGTTGGCCACGGCCTCCAACTGCTTGTAGATGCTGCTGGGGATGGTGGCGTGCGACAACTTGGTGGCCCTGGTGAACACCTTGTACGTGGTGATGGGCATCAACCCGGGGATGAGCGGCAAGCCCTGCAACTCGGCGTGGTGCAGCAATATGCGCTCAAACGCCACAAACTTATCTACGTCAAAAAACAACTGGGTCACGATAAAGTCGGCGCCCGCCTTGACCTTCTCCACCAAGTACGGGATGTCGTGCGACGGGTTCTGGGCCGACGTGTCGGCGCCGTCGACGTGGCCCTCGGGGTACGCTGCCACCCCGATGCAGAAGTAGTCGCCGTACTGCTCCCTGATGTACCGCACCAAGTCCACCGCGTGGTGGAAGTCGCAGTTGGGCGTCCAGTACTCCTCGCTTCTGGGTGGGTCGCCTCTGAGCGCCAAGATGTTACGGATACCGTTCTCCTTTGCCTTGGACAACGCCTGGTCAATGACCTCCTTGTTGGTGTTGGTGCACGTCAAGTGCAACACCGTGGTCAACCCCAACTCCTTTTGACACGTGGCCGCCAAGTCCAACGACTTTTCGCTTGTGGATCCGCCCGCACCCCAAGTAACGGTGATAAACAACGGGTTGAACTGCAGCATCCGGTTCAAGCGCGCGAGCAAGTTGCGGAACCCCGAATCGGTCTTGGGTGGGAAGAACTCAAACGAGACAAAGCGCTCGTTGGGCCCTAGCGCCTCAATACGCTGCTTCACAGTGGACATGTTGTGGTGGTTGTGGTTGTAGTGGTTGATGATTACCGCCCACGCTTTTTTTCGTTGTAATTTTGCCCGCCTCTTTCTCTCCTCCTCTTTTTCCATGTTTGACTCCGATGACGTGATAGTGGCTACGCTTTTTTGGAATCCTACTGCTTTCTCCTGTGACTTGCGACTATACTCATGGGTGGCAAACTACACAGCGCTATACTCGCCCCGGTTGCTTCTGCCGGTGAACTTCTCGACAATCTCGCGCGTGAAGGCAGGCAAGCCGCGCAACAAGTCGATAAAGTTTTCCAACACTTCGCGCAAGGCGCTCTGGAAATCTATGGCGTTGCCCTTGTTGTACTGGAACCACGCGCCGCCAATGATGTAGATGCTCAAGAACAACACGAGAAAGATAAAGATCCACGTGAACCAGCCCCACGACTCACCATTGTCGGGTTGTGGCTTGGCAGGCGGCGGCTTGGTCTTGTCCTTGTCGCTGGTGATGCACGCGGCCTTGGTGTGCATCGACAATTTGACCTCGGAGCCATCCCACAGGTCCAACTTGAACTGGTTAAACGTGGCATCCTTGTCGCACACAAAACTGAGCTCGGCGTTCACCAAAGAGTCGCCCCAGTTGGTGCCGGTGTACACCACCTTGATGCCCTTGTCGTTGGGCACAAACGTCTTTTGTAGGTTGGCGCTGAATCCGATGATCCCTGACACCACCAGCTCCTTGTCGCTGCGCAAGATGGTGGTGATGCCGCACACATCCGAGTTCTGAGGGCAGTCCGCAATGCCCTTGACGGGCTCGCAGATGCCCACACTCCAGGTGACGTTGGTGTTGGTGGGTGGCGTGCTCTTGATGACATCCACCACATGCGTCCCCTTTATGCTCGCAAAGTCGTAGTGTTGGAGGTCCAGCAGGGAGCAATCAAACGCGCTGGCCGCAGCCACAAACAAAAACACTAATGCTGGCAACATGGATGGTAGAGGAGATGAATAGATGGTTGCGTGGCTTGATGGTTGTTGCTGTTGTTATCTTCGGAGTGACAAAGCTTTTTTTAAATGTCGTCAGTCTGGTTCTTTTTTGGCTTGGCCCTTCTTTTGGCTGTCGCACGTAACCTGCACTTTCTGTGGTGACCGGAAGAGCGCCTGCCACTTTCTGCAGGTTACATGTTTGTCCTTGTGTCACGTGAGGCAACCTTTGCTCCCGTCTCCCCACTTTTGCTCTCATTCTCACTCTCGTTTGGTGCCGATTCTCCGTCCCTCGGTACGTTGGCCTATTTTCACAGGAGAAAAAAGGCTGAGGGGAGGGGTGAGTATAAATGGAACCAAATACTCCTGCATTATTGGCAGAAACACATCAACCTTCTGATCTCTAACACCAATCCTACTTTCACTGCTTTATCATGGTTAAGGTTACTGTTGCAGGTGCGGCCGGCGGAATCGGCCAGCCATTATCCCTCTTGTTGAAGCTCAACCCCAACGTCACCGAGTTGGCGCTCTTTGACATTGTCAACGCCAAGGGCGTGGCGGCCGACTTGTCGCACATCAACACCCCCGCTGTGGTCACCGGGTACCAGCCCAAGGACAAACAGGACAAGACGGCCATTGTGGATTCATTGACGGGAACCGACTTGGTGATTATCCCCGCGGGTGTGCCCAGAAAGCCCGGAATGACACGCGCCGACTTGTTCAACATCAATGCCTCCATCATCCGCGACTTGGTGGCCAACATCGGCCGCACCGCGCCCGAGGCCGCGATCTTGATCATCTCCAACCCCGTCAACGCCACCGTGCCCATTGCTGCCGAGGTGTTGAAGAAGTTGGGCGTGTTCAACCCCCGCAAGTTGTTTGGCGTCACCACCTTGGACAGCGTGCGTGCCGAGACGTTCTTGGGCGGGTTGTTGAAGACAGACCCCTCCAAGCTCAAGGGCAAGATCTCGGTTGTGGGCGGTCACTCGGGCGACACCATCGTGCCTTTGATCCACTTTGATTCGTCGGTGAACTCGCCCTCGTTGAGCAAGGCCGAATACGACGCGTTTGTGCATCGGGTGCAGTTTGGTGGCGACGAGGTGGTGCAGGCCAAGAACGGCGCTGGCTCGGCCACGTTGTCGATGGCGTATGCGGGCTACCGGTTTGCCGAGAACGTGTTGAACTCGTTGGCGAGCAAGGCCCTGACTGAAAAGGTGCCCGACTCGTCATACATCTACTTGCCCGGCGTGCCTGGTGGCAAGGCGTTTGCCAACAAGTACTTGAACGGGGCCGACTTTTTCTCGGTGCCCGTGTCCTTGCACAAGGGCGAGATTGCCTCGTTCGTGAATCCGTTCGAGCACTTGCACGTCACCCCTGACGAAAGGAAGTTGATCGACGTAGCATTGAAGGGATTGCAGGGCTCTATCCAGCAGGGTACTAACTTTGTCACCGCCTCCAAGTTGTAAGTAGAACAGTATGTGTGTGTAGGAGCTGGTCCCTCCATCTAATGTCTATGAATGCTGCAAAAAAAAGGAGGGGATTAGGACAAATGGTGTTATTGATGTGTCTCCAAAAAAAAGATGATTTAGGGGAGGATCGAACTCCCGACCTTTTCGGAACTTACAGTGCGAATACACACTTGTAAACGAAACGTGATAGCCGCTACACCACTAAACCTCGATTCAAATTTTTTTTCAATAACTTTGTCACAGGACCGCGTGGGGCATGAGAAAGGTGATGGACAGTGCGAAGATGTGGCTTCTTGCCATGTCCTCTGACGATTAAAGAAACCCGCCCGCAGTATTGCAAAGGTACGTTTCTTCCATGTGTGGCCCGTTCTCTTCCCTTTGAGCTGGTATTGCCCATTTCTAATAAAATTGGCAAGCATGCTGGGAAAATAGTAGGAAATAATATGATGAGCTGCTCACCCAAACTTATTTTCCACGAGGAATAAGGTGGACAAGGGGGAACGGCACACGACTTGTCCATGCAAAGTGTGGAATCTCCACCACATGTTCTGTATAGACAAGCTTGTTGTTTTCTAAGTGTCATAAACAGGACGATTTTATGTCTCGTGAATCCGCCCGTGTGGCGAAATGGTTATCGCTTTTGACTTCTAATCAAAGGATTCTGGGTTCGAGTCCCAGCTCGGGTTTTCACAAAGTCGCGGTTTTAGCTCAGTCGGGAGAGCGCCAGACTGAAGTACTACGCTTTGGTCAATACGTCTAAGTAATCTGGAGGTCCTGTGTTCGATCCACAGAAATCGCATTCTTTTTTTGCCCGTCATGAACTTTGGTGCTTCCTGATGAGTGTATATTCTCTGTGGGTGCGGACCCTCATTGGTGTGCCCCTTCTTTTTTTTTGCATTCGGTATATATAACAATAATCATACATGAAACTCTACTGATGAACTACACCACAACCGCCTGCTTCACCGAAAAAAGACCGGCGTTCCAGTTGGCCCACGTGACGTGGCTGGGGCTGTAGTGCAACAACTCATCGTACGCGGGAATCGCCAGCTCCACCTGGGTGCTGCCCTTGACGGGCGCTAAGTCGGCCCAGAAACACTCCACGCCCACCGTGAGCGCGCTCACGTCGTCATCGATGCTGGGTAACCACTGGAACCCCACGTGGAAGTCCTTGACCCAGCTGAGCTTGTTGAGCTTCAACACATCGATCCCGTCCACGTCCTTGTATATGTAGTTTCCCTTGGCGTCGCGTGAGAACCCGTCGGGAATGGCACGGAAGTCCACAGGCTTCTTCTGGTTGTACACAATCACCGTCTTGACCGGCAGGTCCTTGCGCTTCTTGACCACCTTCTGGTCAAATGACAAGTTGCAGATCCGGTTCTTGGGCGCCACAATGCGGATCTCTCCCGACAACAACCCGTACGCCTGCTTGGGGCCGGACGACTTGGAGGTAGAGTTCTGAAGCACCTCCACGTGGAGATAGTCCTCGAACGTAGCGGCAGCGGGGACAATGTGGGGTGCCAACGTGCTCTTGTATGAGCACACCTCGACGCCATCGAAAGCCAAGTCGCACACAACTTTGCTGCTACTGCCGCTGCTGCTGCCGCTCTCCACCGAGGGCATGTGCGCGAGTATATCATGCGACATCCCGATTCTTCCCTGCACATACACGTAGCTCTGGGTGGCGGACTTGCTGAGGTCAGCCGTCTGGATAAACCGCAACTTCAACGGGTTGGCGGTGTCAAAGGGCTCGAGCGTCGAGACCAACGCCATGCCCACCGCCGCCACCGAGGTAAGCGCAAGCACGGCGAACCGGTTAAACTTATAGATAAACGGTGTGAACGGCAACACCCACGCGACGGCAAAGAGCTGCAACACGCGGTAGACAAAGTTCTGGGCCGTGAGCGACTCCTGAAGCGACTTGTTCACGGCGTCGAGCACAAGCCACCCGGAGTTGTATATGACCAACGAGGCGAGGGGTACGGTGAGGAGAAACTGCACGGACCAGTCGTAGCTGAAGTGCTTGATAAGGTGGAGGGTCAGACTATCGCCTACCTGGTGGAGCAGGCGCGTGTGCATCCTCTCATATTCCCCTTCCCCTTCCCCCTCTTCTTGCTGTCCATCGTCATCGATGCCAGTCCACGACAGCTGGTCTGTATCCGCTCCGTACGACTGGGTGGCCTCTCCATTCAACAAGGGAACGGCAACGGCATCCGCATCCGCATCCAAAGCCTCCGCATTATCCACCGCTCCTTCCACATCGCCCGCCCGTGCTGCTTGTGCCGCCTGCAACGGCAGGGAGAATGCCCATCCGAGTAGCCCCAACACTGACACGACCGCCTCCAACAAGAACAAGACGGTAAAGGGAAATTCGCCCGTGTGGTCGTCGCCAATCTCGTTCTGGGCAAGACCGTGCGTGGAAAAGATCAACACCGCCCAGTAAAACATGGCGATCTCCAAGATCGCCACCAACTTTTCGTCGCCATTGGGGGTCTTGTACCGGTAAAAAACCAAGTTTAACCCGTTCAACAACACGTAGTAGAGCAACGTCACGAGTGCTACTGCTGTGCCCACGAGCAACATGGGGTGCGATGTGGGCAAAAACGGATTCGTCAACGGCAAGCCCTGGCCCACAACCACCGCCACCACCACCACGACCACCGCTGTGGCGAGCGGGAGTTTGAGCACGTTCAACGCCGTGAGACTCAAGTTCTTCTTGTACTTGAGAATGATAAACAACAAGGGCACGGCCAAGAGAGGGAACAAGGCAAGGGCCACGGTGTTGATGGTAACCAAGGTGGAGCTTCCCACGGAAAAGAAGTGGTTGAAGAAGCTGGCGTAAACTGCGTACTCAAGTTCGGCGCCAGGGCTCTTATCCAAATCGATCTTGCGCGACGACACGTAGTGCGCAAAGTCGAGCGACACTGACAACATGTGCCACAATGACTTGATGTCGATGTTCCGGATATTGTCCTCGGCGGTGTGGTAGATGTCGCGCGGCTTGTAGAACGCCAAGTCCAAGCCCCTGATGTGGCCCTGCTCTTTGTATACCTTGTAGTCGGTCTCGCTGTGTATCAAGCGGTTGTTGAAGCCCTGCTGGAAGATAGATGTCGCGTACGGGTACCGCACGTAGCGGAAATGCTTGACGATGCCGTGGTCGGTGCCGCGAAACAATACGGCCTTGCCGCCGGCGCCCGTGCCCTCCAAGTTTAAAAAGTAGCCAATCTGCTTAAACCAGGGGTGCGCCACGAACGCAGTGGCCCCGTACAATCCAAACTCTTCGTTGTTGTTGAAGTTAAAGACGATGGTGCGCTTGGGCTGCTTGCGGGTCTTGGTGTAGTGCTCCAACACCCCGACCATGCTGGCAATTCCCATCCCATCATCGGTGACACCAAAGGACGAAGGCACGGAGTCAAAGTGGGCGCTGAGCAAGAGCGCTGGCAAAGACGGGTCGCTGCCATTAACCCTCACCAACAAGTTGTTGCTCTCGTAGTACGAGATGGTCTTGGGCTCGGCCATGCTCTCAAACAACCGCTTGTTGGCTCCCTTGAGATCGTTGTCGTACTCAGCGTACGGCGTCTTGGCGATGATCAGCAAGATCCTCCTCTCCAAGTAGTCGTGCACCTCGTCGTTGGCCACGGACCCGTAGGTGTGCTGGTGGCGCGCAATGGTCTGCAAGTCCAACCACGCCGCGCCCAACACCTCGGCCTCCAACGTATCGGTGGGGAGACCTACGGTGTACTCGATGCTGTTGTCAACATAGGAAACGGCGATGGTGAACAACACGGCGAGCGCCGCAAAGAGCGTGAGCGACGTCTTACGGTAGCCAAAAAGGGCCCGGAACCCGCGCAAAAACACGTTGGGCTGGTGGGAACGCTGGGGCAAGGACCGGGACCTAGCCCTAGGTGGTTGCTGGTCCTTGCGCGACTGTGGCGCAACTGCAGCTGCGGCCGCGGCGCTACCGCTGCCCCTGCCACTGCCCCTGCTACTTCCACCGGTAATGCCACTGACACCAGGTACAGCTTGTTCCTGAGGTTGATGGTCGGATTCGCTAGCCATTGTGAGCTGCCTTGTGACCCGTGGAAAGAAAAGTGTGTTGGTTATAAAGAGCGTAGAAGCGTGCTCATGCTTTTGTTTTTATTGTTTTCTTGGGCTGTCTGGGATGACAGCCACATGGGGGGAGGGGACTGAGAAGAAGGCGGCGCCAGCTGGGGAATCACGTGCACTCTGTTTAAACAAGAAAAGAACTTCCTCCGCCGAGTCTCGCAGCAAGAGAGCAACACCCACGCAAGGGCAGAGGAAAAAAGGGAGAACATGAAAAAAAGGACAAGGGGAAGGAGGAAGGAAGGAAGGAAGGAAGGAAGAAAAGAAGAAGTATACAGATAATGCCTGAATTTGCCCCATTAAAGAACGACTTGATCCTCCGGGCCGCTCGCGGAGAAAAGGTCGAGAGACCCCCCATCTGGATCATGGTATGTACAAGATAAGCGTACCGACTTGAGGCCATTGCCCTCTTTTTGTGGTCTTTCATCATACTAACTCATGGGCCATTACCCCCTTTCTCATCAGCGCCAAGCAGGGCGGTACCTCCCCGAGTACCACGAAGTCAAAGGTGACAAGGACTTTTTCCAGTCGTGCCAGGACGCCGAGGTTGCATCCACAATTACCATCCAGCCCATCGACCACTTTGATGGCTTGATCGACGCCGCCATCATTTTTAGTGACATCTTGGTGATCCCACAGGCCATGGGCTTTGAGATTAACATGGTCGAGGGCAAGGGTCCCGTGTTTGTGGACCCCTTGCGCAGCCCCGCTGACCTTGCGCGTATTAACTTGGCGCCCGACGTGACCAAAGAGCTTGCATGGGCGTACAAGGCCATCACCCTCACGCGCACAAAGTTGAACGGACGCGTGCCATTGTTGGGGTTTGTGGGCGCGCCCTGGACGTTGCTCGTGTACATGACCGAGGGCCAGGGATCCAAAATGTTCCGCTTTGCCAAGCAGTGGATCTTTGAGTACCCTGAGGCGGCGCAAAAGCTCTTGCAGGCAACGTGCGACGCCTGCGTTGAGTTCTTGGCTCAGCAAGTGGTGGCCGGTGCGCAGATGTTGCAGATTTTTGAGTCGTGGGCGGGCGAGCTCGGTCCCGACGACTTTAACGAGTTCTCGTTGCCGTACTTGCGCCAGATTGCCGAGCGCGTGCCCCAGCGGTTGGCGGCGTTGGGCGTCAAGGAAAAGATCCCGTTGACGGTGTTTGCCAAGGGCGCGTGGTACGCCTTAGACGACCTCTGCGACTCGGGCTATGACACCGTGTCCCTCGACTGGTCGTTCAAGCCCGAAGATGCCGTGAAGGTGGCCAACGGCAGACGGATCACCTTGCAGGGCAATTTGGATCCCGGTGTGATGTATGGATCCGACGTAGTAATCTCGCGCAAGGTGGAAGAGATGATTGCCGGGTTTGGCGGCGGCAAGCAGAACTACATCATCAACTTTGGCCACGGCACCCACCCGTTCATGGACCCCAAGAAGATCGAGCACTTTTTGAAGGAATGCCACAAGTACGGGTCGAAGTAAGGCTAGCAGTGGCGTGTAAATAGCAGAGGAAGAAGAGAAAATGACTAATCATGTTTGTTTTGATGTGTCTGTAAGGCGGTGCCTCTTGCCACTACAAAAGCCGCCATGAGTGATGGCTCTTTTTTCCAATGTTCTCGTTTCTTGCTCTTCTTTTCGCAAAATCCTGACTCATACAGAATCAGCCATACACCAGCCCAGACCCCACCATGTCATCGAGCGAGCTATACCTCTACGATCTCTCTGAAAAAGTGGTGGACTCGTTAGAGCTACTCTACTTTGATTCAAAAACGTATGAGAATGTTGACATTGTGGAGGCGAAGGAGGAGGAGGAGGAGGGGCAGAAGAAGAAAGCAGTGTCGCCACTGCCGCAGCCCCAGCAGGAGGTGCGCCACCATGACGCTGACTACTATAAGTCGGACCTACACCGGTACAACCTCAAGCGAGTATTGAGAGACCTACCCCCAGTGACCGAGGAGGAGTTTGACGAGTTGGTCGAGCTGCAGTCGATTGAGAGCTTGTCGGGGTCGGAGGAGCTGGATGAAGACGAGGATGAAGAGGAGGAGGAGGAGGAGGAGGAGGAGGAGAAGGATGGTCAGGCACAGCTACTACAGCAGAAGTTGGACAAGTTGATGCGCAAGTTGTCCGTCAGTGGCACCGATGGATTCGGTGATGACAACAGCGAGTCGAGCGTCAGTTTTCTCAACACCAAGTCGCCGTTCATTCTCTTCAAGGCATCGTTTGTGCCACCTGAAAAGGCAGTGGGCGTGTACAAGGCCCTCTTCTCCGGCGCACAGTTGCAGGACCCATTAGCAAGCCTCAAGGAGTTTGCGCGCCGCAAGAAGGGCAAGTCGGCGCTCCTCATGATTGGCGGCGGCCACTTTGCCGGGGCCATCGTGGCGCACGCGCCCAAGAACACACGCGGTAACGTCCCCAGTAAGCAGTACTCACTCCAGGAGCAGGCGGTGGACATTGTGGCGTCCAAAACCTTCCACCGGTACACTACCCGGCGCAAGCAGGGCGGGTCGCAGAGCGCCAGCGACAATGCGCGGGGCAAGGCCAACTCTGCGGGTTCGAGCATCCGACGGTACAACGAGCAGGCGTTGATCCAGGAGGTGCGCGAGTTGTTGCACGAGTGGAAGGCACACTTGCAAGCGTGTGAATCCATTTTCATCCGCGCCAACGGGGCGTCGAACCGCAAGATCCTTGTGGGATACGAGGGTGCCGTGATCGAGGGCAACGACCCACGGGTGAAGGGCTTTCCCTTTACCACCAGGCGGGCGACGACTTCGGAGTTGCGGCGCGCGTGGGTCGAGTTGACGTACTTGAAAATGACAGACGTCCCAAAAACAGCAGCGGCAGCAAAGAAACCCACGAGAAGTACCACGCTGGAAACGAACAAGGCAGAGGTAAAGCCTGCCAAGTCAGCCGAACAAGTCAAGAAGGAAGAAGTATCCACCGAGTTGGTGGCATTGTTACGGAAACAGCGTGCGCCCAAGTTGATCAGCTTTGTCAGGCAGAACGGCATCGACGTCAACGAGTACCGGCTCGAGCCAGAGGAGCGGTACGTGCACACGCCCACGTTGTTGCATTTTGCCGCGTCCAATGGATTGAAACATATGGTGCAGGTATTGCTCGTGAACCTTGACGCGAGCCCCACTGTTGTCAACCACGCGGGCCGCACCCCCGCCGAGGTGACGGACCAGGACACGGGCCGCGCGTTCCAGATTGCGCGGCACAAGCTCGGCGAAGCGTGCTACAACTGGGACGCGGCGAAGGTGGGCCCGCCACGGTCGAAGAAGAATATCGATGCCGAGGAGGAAACAAGGGCCGAGCAGGTGCGGGCCGAGAAGCAGAAGGCGATCCAACAGGAGATGGCGAAAAAGACGGCAACGGAGTTGCGCAAGCCCAAGATTATGTCCTCGGGCACCCTCGGCCCCAAAATCGACGACTTGTCGGGATTGAGCGACCAGCAGAAGATGCGGTTGATGCGCGAACAGCGCGCGCGGGCGGCCGAAGCCAGGTTCAAGGCGAATAAGTAGAGTTATATACAGAAATGACTACTTGCTAGACCTCCTCCCTCTCTCTATCCATCTCCACCACACCTCCCTCTCCCTTTTCGGCGCCCTCCTGATCACTCACCTTCAGCATCACAAAGGTGATGGGCAACTGGGTGTACGACTTGTTGTTCACGATCTTGTGCAACACGGGGTCAAAGCCAAGATCACGGCTGACTGCGGGGTCAAAGTGGTGGTAGTCGTTCAAGGCAAACTTGATGGCGGTCCGCTTCAACACGCCCTCGTTGCCACCCACAATGTCGCGCAACTCCGACGCCGTCATCCACTTTTTGCCTGCACCCGTCACTGCCGCCTCATAGCTCGCTTCGGCGCTACTTTTCTCAGCCTCCTGGGTCAAGGACGAGCCGTCGCCGCCGCACGTGCACTCCAATAAGTCGTGGGTGTTGGAGTTGGTGTCGTTGACTTCAAACAAGTTCTTCAAGTCGTTGTAGTCAAACACATCGGACTCGGACGCGTCGTTGTTGTCGAGAAACTTGTCGCTGAGCTTGTTCTTCATCAACTGGCGCTGGAAGATCTTTTCGTCGATGCAGCCCGCCGTGAAGAGCCGGTAGATGAAGCACGGCCGCGACTGGCCATCGCGGTGGATCCGTGACATCGACTGTAAGTCGGAGGACGGGTTCCAGTCGTTGTCGAAAAGCACCAACCGCGACGCACCCACGAGGTTGATACCCACGCCGCCGGACTTGGATGAGAGGAGAAACACCTGGATATCCGACTTGTTGAATTGATTCACAAGCTTGCTGCGCATGTTGTTGGGGGTAGACCCATCGAGCCGCAAGAACGAGAGGTTGAGCTTTCTGACCACGTCCTCGAGCAAGTCCAACGTCTTGGTGTAGTTGGAGATCAATACTGTCTTTTCCCCAAGCCGCACAATCTCAAGGAGCATGGGCACCAACACGTTGATCTTTCCCGAGGCAACGGGGAGATTGTGGAATGCGGCACCGCCATTAACAGCAGACGCCTTTGTCTTGAAAAAGTCGTCGCTGTCCATCAAGGATGGCGAGTTGCAGATCTTCTTGAACAAGTTGATCAACGTGAATGACGGAGCACCCGAGTCCAACTGGCAAAAGTCCTTCAAGCTCTTGACGTGCCCAAACAACCTGCGCTGCATCTCGTTGGGCGGCACAAACACCAACACGTCGGTCTTGGCGGTAAGGTAGTTAGCCAAGACGGCTTGTGTTCGCCGCAAGATAAACTTTTGTGTCAACTCAATCAACTGCTGCGAGATTTCCTCGCCCCGCCGCTTGATCTCGGGGTCGAAGCAGTTGACGTCGCGCGCGCGGTTGATGGGTGCGATAAAGTTGCGCTGGAACACCTTGAGCTCGGGTAGCACCCCGGGGTTCAAGAACGAGATCAACGTGTGGAACTCCACCAAATAGTTCTGGATGGGCGTGCCCGTCAATACAATCTTTTTGGAAATGCCCAACCGCACCAACCGGTTCAAGACCTTGTTGGTGCTGTTCTTCAACCGGTGGCCCTCGTCGCACACAAGCATGTCGAACTTGACGGTGGCCAACTCCTGGAAGTGCGCCGTCACCTTCTCGTAGTTGATGATCAACACCTGATACACATTGATCTTGCCGAAGCTGAGAATCGCCTGCTTCTCGTCAATTTGCCCATTCAACGTGAGAACGCTGACCTTGTTTGTGCCGAGCCACTTGGTGAACTCCTGGCGCCAGTTGTTGATCAACGTCACAGGACACACCACCAACACCTTGCTGATCACAGGATTCTTTTTTTCGGGGGCAGGGTTCTGTTTGAGGAGCGTCCAGATGGTGGTGATGGTCATCAATGTCTTGCCCAAACCCATCTCGTCTGCAAGCAAGCACCCGTGGCCCCCAAACCTGCGGTACCCAAGTAAGCACTCATATAAGAACTTGACACCCTCGACCTGATGAGGCCGGAGTCTGGCCGCGAGGTGCGGATCAATCCGGATGGGCACGTACAGGGAAACGCTTTCATCATTTGCAGACAGTGACTGTTGTTTTTGTGGTGGTGGCGGCGGCAACAATATCGCATGCGGCGAATCCTCATATAGCCCTTTTCTGTTAGTCTTTGGCTCGGTGTAGTTTTCGGGCGCCACCCGCTTAAAGTCTCTCTGCATCACGGCTGGCTGGCGCACAGACACTTTTCGTGTCGCCGGTGCCGCCGGTGCTGGCGGCATCAGTTCCGGCTCGTCTGCCATCACCTTTTCGTCAAGCTCGAGCTCATACACCCCCACGGAGAGCACCGTTTCCATCGCCGGCATTGCGTTGAACATGCGTCGACCCATGGCCTTGCCATCGCCGTTCTTCAAGACGAGGTCAAATACGCCTTCTGTGGGCGTGATAACAGCAGTCCCGTCGCCATCCCATGTCTTGTTCTTTTTGGTGGTTTTCTTTCTCCACTGCACGGTATACTTGTAGGAGCTGAAGTTTGTGATTTCAGCCAGCTTGGTGCGCTTGAGGGCTTGCGGGGCAATTGCTAGCGGCCGTTTCTTGACAAGCTCGACGCGTGTCCGGGTCTGATTGGGTGTGGTCGGAGACGCGTTCTTGGTGGGTGGTGCGGGGGCTGACACCACTTGTGGTGTCAGCTGAAGTGCCGCCTTGGGCTCTCCCACACTCTTGGATAACCTCGGCGGTTTGAATGGGGCATTTGGTCTCGTGTTATACATGTGGAAGCACCGGTAACTTTACTGGCGTAGAGCTTGATCTTACTAACGCGTAAAAGCAACCACCAAAAAGAGCAAGGAGAACCTAAAAGGAGGAAGCACAAGAACAAAAGAAAAAAAGAAATTTTGACAGTAGGGCAGAACGAACACCATCAGGGGTTTGGACCAAAGTTCATAACGGCGGTTGGGAACGACAAATCCGGGAACGGCTATGGCCTGATGCTAGAGTGTCACTACCCGCGGATACCAGGGTGAACAATATATGGCACACGTTCCCACCGTGTTTACAGGATACACCATAGTATTTGAAAAGTACACAAACAACAAAATACTGGACCCACATCCGCTGGTATCAACAAAAACGACATGGTACTGCCACAGCGATACCACCCCCCCTTTTACCACACATCTAGCTCTGATGGTGGTTACCCTACGCTGACATGGGGGCGTCATCTATTCCGAATAAGTAGTAGTAGCCGCGGCTCAACGAGAACATGATGGTGACGGGCAAGTACGAGTAGATCCCGTAGGCGACAAAGCAGGTGAAGAACACGATGGTGCTGTGCAACAAAAGCGACTCTTTCCATGTCAACATACCAAAGGGAAAGTGGTTGTAGTACATGGCATATAGCCAGTGGTACGACGTGGGCTTCTTTTTGGCGGGCTGCGCCGACGTGACGGTAAACTTTGTTATACTCATGGTGGGGTGAAAAGGGGCTGTAGATAGACAAGTATGTAATTAGGTGATAAAGCAAACAAAAAGGTGGTGGTGATGGCGGTGGCGGTGGTGGTGGTGGCGGTGTTAATGGTAGTATTAGTAGTGGTTGTGGTGTTAGTGGTGATTGAGGTAGTGGTGCAGGTTGTCTAATATAAATAATTTTTTCTTTCTCCTAGTTTTCTTTTTTTCCATCTAACAGCAGAACCAGCTGCTGGGAGAGACTTGATGTGTGGTCCGCAGGAGAGGTAGGTGATGTTACACGAGTGTCAGCAAAGAGGAGAGCCACCATCTCCGTAAATGGCGGGACAGTGCCTGCGCTTATGTCCACTAGCCCACAGCGAACTCCTGCCAATCGTGGGCGCTCAAAAGTGGGTACATCTCTAGCACAGCCCCGTTGGCAGACGCGAGAACGTGAGCGCGAACACTAACATGAACGCAGTGCTAATTCCGCTTGTCGCAAGTAGCCAGGTCTTTGCGACAGTCAAAAGATTTGAGACACTGGAAAAAATTTTTAGCAGCACGGCCCTAGCATCATCACCACCACCAAGACCACCACATGTCGTCGGTTGATCTCCAGCTCATAAAGGAGGAGCTTATAGCATTGAAGCATATCAAGGAGCCTGCAGTCAGGAGCTTTTACGCCCAGTTGCTTGCCCAGTTGCATCTGCTCCAGGAAGATGATGCCCTGCGTGTGCTCTACAACGACACTTTGGCCGTGTGCTTGCGCCGCCTCCGCTCGTTCACCACCAGCATCGATGGACTCGATGCCATCTTCGACTACTGCATCACCTACATCAACACTGCGCACGCGCCGTTGCTCAAGTCGTTGCACTTGTTGATCCAAAAATTGCTCTCGTTTGCCAACGTCGATATCGAAGCGTGGTTGCACGTGGTCATGGAGGTGCCGTTAACCAAGAACTTGTGGATCCTCTTGGACATGTTGCTCAGACGCATGGACGACAAGCTGCACTTTTTGGCCACGTACCCGCAGTACCCTGCTGCGTGCATTTCCCAGTTTGACAACAACAACTCCAACGCCATCAGCAAGACCTTGGTGGTGCTTTACCACGACGCATACGTCCACCAGCACAACCACAACACCCAAAACTGGTTCCAGTCGTGGCACGGCGTGGTGGCTTCTGGGTTGCTCAACGAAAATACGCGGCTCAACATTGTGACTCACTTGTTGCCCGGCATTGTGGCCATCGACCGCGCATGCTTCCCCATGCTCGTGGACGAGTACACGGCGCTGCACTTGGAGATCACAATTGCGTTGCTCAGCATGGGGTTGAAGCACCGGTTCGTTGGGTCCATCGAAACGGTCGACCAGGACGTGTTGGCGCTGTGTCTCGTGAGCGCCGAGCACCAAGTCCGGTTGGACTCGTTGTGCTTGTTGTTTGGCGGCCGCAAGGAGCCCGTGACCCAGTACATGGTGGATGTGTTGCGCAGTAACCGCGTGCTCGAGATCCACCTTAACGACGCCGTGCACCAGGATAAGTTTATCCGCCAGTTTGCCAACTTTATGGCGCAAAAGTTGCACGAAAACGTGATAGGCAAATTTGGCCCCGACGCGCAAAGTGTGGCCACCGCATTTGTCACCGACGTGGTGGAGCTCTTGGCGAACCATTTGGAGAGCGAAAACAACTTTCCACAAAAGATTGGCGCCACCATCCTTCTTGGCGAGATGCAAGAGGTGTATCACAATGCGTTCAACAGGCGCACTGTCACCTTATTGGCAACCAACTTGTTCTCGAGCTTCAAAGCGACGCGCGAGGCTAGCTTGGCGTTGTTGCGGAAATGCCCTGACTTGGACGCCCACTTTGCCGAGAACAAGCAGGCGCTCAAGGAGAAGGCGATGGCGGTGGTCACGCGGTTGGCTGGACGCGAGAGCGACGGCTCTACCCTCGCGTTGTGCTTTTTGAGCAGCCAGGGAAGCCAGCAGCAGACGCGCAAGTTTGTGGCTGAGCTCCAGGCGCAGTTGCATGCACCAGAGACCAAGGTACACGGTCTCTTACGGGCATTAGTGTTGATTGTTTCGGCCCACCCGCGCGCGGGGTTGCCGTACGGGGCCCTCCTTGACGATGCGTTGGCAATTTCGAAGCAGATGATCACCGTGTTGAGCAAGGACAAGGTTGCATACGCGAGCGAAGAAGAGTTTGTCAACGATAGGCTCAAGCTCAACTATGCGTGGAAGAGCTTGCAGGCGGCCGACGATTTGATGGTGGCCTGCTTGGAGGGAAGCAGGGAAAGTAGCGGTAGCACAACAAACAGCAATGCCACCAACAACATTGCCACTGCCACTGCCACCAACAGCACTGCTGCCGCCACTGCTATTCCCACCCACGAGAGGGTCGTCGAGTGTATCGACGTGGTTGTAGGCCAGTTGAAGCAGATCACCTTCCGCGCCGCCATCAACGCTCTGTACCCGCTCCTCATGCAGTTGACGCGACTCATTCCCAGCAAGGACATTGTCAAGCGCTTGATTGCCGCCGAGATGGAAGACACACGCGAGCGGAAGCAGTACATCACCAGACGCTCGGGCGGCACCATGTTCATCATCCCCGCGATCCTTGCCACCAACGCATACCGTGAAATTGTTGATACAGTGTTTGCCCAGCTTTTTGAGCTCGCCAAGATGCCGTACGGCGACAGTCAGTCGAGCAAGGATATTTTGCAGGTGCATGCGTTCAACATCTTGCGGCAGTTGTTCACAGAGAGCTTGTTGACCACCGAGACGGCTCCTTTTATGGAAGAGGGGCTCTTGCTCGCGCTCGCGCACATTAGCGCCCCCAACTGGTCCATCCGCAACTGCGCGTACATGATGTTTGGCGCCATCAAGCGTAAGATCTTTGCCAGCGCCAAGGTGGCGTCTAAGCGGTTTTTTGTGCGCTTCAAGCGCGTGGAGACAGCGTTTGTGGACTACTTGTTGCACGGCAGCGACGACGTGGTGTTCCCAGTATTGATCATGATGGAGCAGTTGGAGTTTACCAACTGTTCTGATGCGTTGGTAAGCGCAACCAAGACGCTTTTGGCGCGCAGGACGTGGAAGGTGCGCGAGTGGGCGGGAAAGGTCGTGGCGCTGATGTTGCCCCAACAAGAGTTTAACACGTTTGTGCGGGAGTCGCTTGTGGGCAGTTCTGCCTTGGACAACA
This sequence comes from Zhuliangozyma boniae, assembly GCA_002094185.1. Taxonomy (NCBI): domain Eukaryota; kingdom Fungi; phylum Ascomycota; class Pichiomycetes; order Serinales; family Debaryomycetaceae; genus Zhuliangozyma; species Zhuliangozyma boniae. Next base: position 124,853 of record MXQC01000017.1, read on the forward strand.
ACACCTTGCACGGGTTCTTGTTATGCATGTTGGCAGGGAGCGATAAGTTGGTGCTCGACTTCGACATTGTGCCGTTTGTGTACCACGACTCGTACGCTGTGGCCAACGCCTGCGTTAACGTGTTGGCCACAGCCCAGCACCAAGAAAACGACATGGACCGGATGCAGGCGTATTTCCGCGAGCTCGTGTCGGCGAGAGACACGTTGGACGGACAAAAGCAGTTGTTCTTGGAGTCCTTCTCGCAGTACTTGTTGAGTCAGTACGAGGGCAACAGCATTGCCATTTGCAGCCACGTGAGGCTAGTGTTGTACTCGGACTATGACAACTTGCACACGGCCGTGCTTGACTACGTCCAGAAGCACCCCGACTTGGATGTGGAAGAAGATGTCTTTGCCTTTATTGCCAACAGAGACGTCTGCTACACAAGAGCACATGCATTGGAGATCTACGCGATGGCCGGGAGAGAACATGCAACAGGCTCTTCTGCTGCCTCCAAGGAAAGCAAGATCAGGAGTCTTTTGCATAACCCTAATGGCAGTGTGCGTGCAGCCGCCTTGAAATGCTGGGCCCGGTTTGTGGACGACCGCAGCGCCGACAGCGATACTTGCGCCCGGGAGTTTGTCGCCAACTGCTCGGAGGTTTCGAGTTCAGTAGAGTTGGACACGCGGCAGGCTCACTTTGACGCCATCTGCGCCTACGTTGACCTCTGCCAGCACCGCTCCGGCTACATCTACTCGCACTGTGTGGCTCTCTTGTTCCAGCACGGGTTGTGGGACGACGATAGTGACGTTCGCAACCAGACGGCGGCGTGCTTGTCCCGAGTCCTCAAGCTTAAAGAAACCCCCGATCCGCTTTACATTGCGGCCGTGTTCCCCCAGCATGCCCAGGAAATCATCGACGACGAGCACTATGGCGCCATTGTAGGGCAGATGCTCCTCGCCAACACATTGGACACGGACGAGATTGCGGCGCGCCTCCAAGAGTCAGAGGAGGAGGGCGCATACTCGTTTGAGCGCGACAACTTCTACAAGAACGAGATTGACTATAGCCGCTGCCTCGCCCTATTCCCCATGGACAAGAGCCGTGCCCACGCCCATGCTCTGTTTGCCGCGTTCCAAGAAAAGGTAGCGCAAGACCTTGCCTATGTGGCCCTGTTCCGGGAAAGTCACCATAACCAGGTGGAGTACGTGCCACGCGACTATATCCTCCGGGACTTTATGGGTAGAACCAAGGTGAATGCAGAGATTGCTGGCATGGCCACGCCTGGCTTGGATGCAGAGTTAGCCCCAGTCTTTTGCAAATTCGGGTAACTCCACTTTGGGCATCGCACGTCCTTTGTCCATCATGGATACAGATATAGACTGAAAAAGGGAAAATTTTTTTCTTTTTAACACTCCCCTTTTTTGCTCTTCTCACAACTTACAGCACACACCCTTGCTTCCACTGGGAGCATGTACGGGAACCAATGGTATGTGAGTGTCCTTTACTTTCACTTTTGCGGGTACAGTTTCAATGATGAATCCATATTTTTAAAACAACAACGAATTTCTTCACCTGAAAACTCATGTTGAGACATAAAATATCAGAGCTTTTTAACACTGACTCGAAACTGGACCCCCCGCAGGGTAATGAATGACGAGGAACCGCGTTGACTAACCTATGAGACACAAGTGTAAGAATATTTGAACTAAACGACTGGTGCTGGTGTCAGTGCCAGCGCCACTGCGGTTGAAAGTAGCGACAGAGACAAGTGTTCACAAGTTGCGTAAGCTGCACGTGCTCTGGACCATTGTCCTTCAGATGCAAAAAGAACCCAGCACCTACCATGATGGGCGCCACGCCGATGGATGTTCCCACCTCTTCTTCCAATGTAGACCTTTCTCTGTCAGTTTTCTTCTTCCCTCAACCCATCTCCAAGAGACGCGGAAAAAACTAGAGCTCATCACACGCCGCCCTCTTCTCTCTACACCTCTTTCCATACATCACTTACCCTCTCCCCTTCCCCTTCTGCCCTATCCCATGAGTAAAAACTCGTTCGAGATATGTACGCGATGCTTGGGCGACAGCAAGAACGTCCGCATGACCAAGCAGGAGCTCGGGGCCGAGTGCAAGCAGTGCACGCGTCCGTTCACGGTGTATCGGTGGAACAACCACGCCGCCTACAAGACCATCGTGTGCACAACGTGTGCACGGGCGCGGCACTGCTGCCAGGCGTGCTTATTGGACATTAGCTACGGCATCCCCACCGAGATCCGGGACACAGCGCTACGGATGGCGGGGCTCGAGCCGCTCTCGGTGGCCAAGAGCCTGCAAAACAGAGAGGCCAAGGCGGTGTTGGCGGACAAGCTCGAGCAGCAGTTTGCCAATGACGACGATAGGCAGAGAGCAAACAGTATTCTAGCCAAGTTGGCCGAGCGAATGGCAGGAGCGCCAACAGGGAAAATAGAAAAGACAGAACAAGAAAGCAGCTCTGCACCCGACCGTGCGGCCGTGGTCAAGTTGGCAAAGAAGCTACCCTTTGGCAACCTGTTGGATGTGTCCAAGTACCCCGAGTGGTGCACCTTTTTCGCGTTTGGGTTCCCCACCGACTTTCCGCAGCACTTGTTTGCCAAGTTCTGTGTCGAACACGGTGGCAAGGTCAAGTCCGTCAGCCTCAACCACGATAGCCGGTGCGGTTTTATCACGTTTGAGAAGGTGGAGTCGGCCGTGGCGTTTGCCCACGCTGTAGACGGCAACGGGTTGAACAGCAACAAGGCTACGGCAGGGTTGGCCATCATCGACAACAACCCCGTGAGGATATGTTTCGGGAAACCGCGGCCGTTGGCCAACACGCGGGAAGAGAACAGGCAGGTGGCATTGGTGGTGACCAAGGTGCTCAAGCAGTTGGCCGATAAGGATAAGGCGGCGGAGAAGAAGAAGGAGTCGAAAGAGGAGAGGCAGGTGAATCAGGCGAAACAGGTAAAGGAGCCAAAGCGGAAAACGGCGAAAAGCGGTCTGTCTGGGTATGCAGCGCTAAGGGACGACTTTGAGATGTAGCTATCGACAGCTTTGTTTTATTTCGTGGGGCGACTTCGTTGATCTCTTTTTTTCGTTTCTCACTTTTACGCTCTCGTAGAACTTCAACAGTGACCACAGGAACACAGCTATCACACATGCAGCAGGAAACAGCGATATGTATCGCGATAGCGGTCGTTGCGATGCCCATACTTGCCATCATCTTGAGACTCCTCTGCATACTACCGGCGTTGAGATTACCCCCACGTACCGGCGCCACACAGCGGCTAAATGATCTTCCCGCGGGCTCGAGCTTGGCGATCTTGTTGGGGTCGGGCGGCCACACGGGGGAAATGATGCGCATTGTGGCAAAGATGAACTTGTCGAGTGTGGAGCGCACGTGGATATATTCCTCGGGCGACACCGCTTCGTTGAACAGGGCTCAGTTGTATGAAGAGCAGCAGCAGCAGCAACCACTACCAACAACACCACGAGCGCCCTCCCGCTTTGTGTGTGTTCCTCGGGCCAGAAGGGTGGGCCAGTCGTACATTCTGTCGGTGCCCGCCACCATCTACTCCTTCCTCGTGTGCGCCATCGTGCTCGTCCAGCACCGGCCGACGGTGTTGCTCTTGAACGGGCCTGGGACCAGCGTGCCCATCGCCTATATCCTCTTTGCATTCAAGTTTATGGGATTGTGCCGCACCAGGATCATCTACGTGGAGAGCTTGGCGCGGGTGAGCCAGCTCAGTCTCAGCGGGCGGCTTCTCCTCCCCGTCGCCGACCGGTTCGTGGTGCAGTGGGACCAGCTCTACCAGCAGTACCGGCGCGTCGAGTACTACGGGATCTTGATATAGCAAAGGAGCAGAATGGATACATGCATGAAATATATAAACAGTAGCAGCAACTCTATAGGGAAAGTGTTGTCTAGTTGTCCATCTCTCTGGTTCTCCTTGCCTCTAGTTCTCCTTCCACCGGTGGCCGCACTTGACGCACTTGTAAAAGGTCGTCATGGGCTCGTCGGCCGACCTGATCTGCAACTGGAAAAAGTACGCCTTGTCGCCGCCACACGTATCCACGGGGCACTGGGCCGCGGTCTGGTCGACATTGTCCCAGGTGCCCTCGCCGCCCAAGACATCGTCGACCTCTTTTCGTTCTAGTTTCTTTCTCTCAAACACCTGGAGACTGCCAATCTTGAACTCGTACGGGCACGTGGGACAGTAGAATCGGTTGCCGCCATCCTCTCCGGGCGATATTAGTAGCATGTTCGAGCAGTTGGGGCAGAATGTCAACATGGATGGAGGATGTGCAGAGCTTACTGCAAGTGTGTGATGTGATGTGATGTGATGTGATGTGAGAGTATTATTTTTTTTCACTCTGTTTTTTGGTGGTGCTTGATTTGGCTTTGAGGTTGAAACCACCACCGACATTTGTCCATTTAGGCCCACCGCCACAACACACATGCATATGGAGAGCCCGCATAGATTGCTGTTTCGATCGCCGAAGAAGCTGCGGATAGAGTTGATTGACTTGAAGCCTGCGAGCGTGCGGTTGTCCCCCGTAAAGACACCCAACGGCCGCGCGGGCCTCTCGTCCCCCGAGAAGCGCACGCTCTTCGACTTGGATCAGTCGGCGCGTAAACGTGCTAACCGCAGCCTATATTCACGCTTGATGGCGGAGTACGAGGAGACCGATGACTACTTGGAGCAGCAGAGGGTGAAGTTGGCGGAGACAATCGTGCGACAGTCAAAGGGGGGAGTGGACGAGGGGGAATTCAACTATGGGAGCGACGTGGAGTATGAGATTGATGTCACGGAGAAGGGAGAAGGAGAGCACGAAGACAAAGACAAGGGTAATGAAGGCGAAGAGTATGATAACAGAGAAGAAGAAGAAGAAGAAGAAGAAGAAGAAGAAGAAGAAGAAGAAGAGGCAGACGAGGATAACAATGAGGACGAGGATGAGGAGTACCATGAAAACGGAATGTCTGAAGGGGAGGAAAAAGATGCTACGGCTGACAAGGATGAGGAGATGGACGTGGACGAGGAGGAAGAGGAGGAGAAAGATGAAGAGTATGACGAGGATGAGCTCTTTTCCGATGACCTGGCCATACGGCTCAAAAGGAAGGCACCCGTGAGGAGGCCGAGGGATTCGCAGAGGCGCGGAAAAGCAGGGAGGCCACGCAGGGCCGAAACTGTAGCCAGCCTCGTCAAGAGCATTTTCCAGCAGGAAGATGGAACGTGCCGAGAGCCACTTGACAGCAAACGCAAGACGCCCGCTCAGACTACAAGGACATCAAGGGAAACCGGCACAGGCACAAACACAAACTCTGCACCTTTGGAGCGAATTGTGGGGGCCCCACGCTCCCTTTTGGAGCAACTCACAGTGGGGGACGTGGCGCCCATTATTAGTGGAATAAAACTGGCGAATCCCAACAGCAAGCCAGCCGACACGTTGGTGTTTGAGCCGTTGCCGGTGCCGACGCTCGATGCCGACGAGCACATTGTGGATCAGGAGTACTTGGACAAGTACTTTGGCGGCACCGACCCCGCGCAAAGCCGTGATGACCGGTTTATGGACAGCAAGGTGTTTTTCTTAGAAGGGTCCGAGGGGTACTTTGAGCAGCAAAATACGCGTGCCATTCCCAGCGCCAACTCGTTGACGGCGCTCGCGCCGCGGCTCAGCTACCAGGAGTTCAATACGTTTGTGCGCGCCGCCGACAGCCTTTTTGCTGAGCACAAGCGCCAGCTCGCGGAGTTACACAAGTACTTGTACCACCAATGGTGCTTCGAGCTCAGCCAAGGGTTCAACTTGAACTTCTACGGCGTCGGCTCCAAGATGGGGGTGCTCAATGACTTTGCGCGTGATTACTTTGACGAGTGGTGGCGCGGGGTCTTGCCCCAGGACCCGTTGCCGAAGGTGTTGGTGGTCAACGGGTACAACCCAAACATCAACTTTAAGCGGATCGTGCTTGAAGTGGCGTCCATTTTGATTCCGAAAAGTGTGCAACGCGAGCAAGAGATAAGGATCCCACAACACATTTCGGAAACCATCCCGTTTCTTGTGGACTGCATGAAGGAAACCAGGGAGGAGGAATGTCAGAAAGAGAAAGAAGAAAAGAAAGAGGAAGATGGCCGCCCTATGTTTGTCAAACCACGGGTGCTCTTGGTCATCCACAACATCGACGGCGAGGCGTTCAGAGCCGAAAAGACCCAGGGCTTCTTGGCGCACTTGTGCTCCATCCCCGAGGTGTGGCTCGTGTCGTCTACGGACCACATCAACGCCTCGCTCTTGTGGGACTCGTCCAAGGTCAAGAACATGAACTTTATCTGGCACGACTTAACCACATACGCCACGTACTCAACGGAGATGACGTTTAAGGAGGCGCTCAGCTTGGGCAAGTCAAGGAAGTACGTGGGCGACGTGGGCGCCCAGTTCGTGCTCAAGTCGCTCACCGATAACCACCGGAAGTTGTACCGGTTGCTCCTCGAGCGCCAGATGAACAACATCAAGGCGGCAGCCAGCAGCACCACTGCACGGGGCACGCTTAAGGGCAACACCAAGCTTGCAGTGGGATTCAAGGACTTGTACGAGGCGTGCCGCGACGAGTTCATCACCTCCAATGAAATCACCTTCCGCACGTTCCTCAAGGAGTATGTCGAGCACAAGATGTGTCAGTTGGTGAAGGATGCCGCGGGGGTGGAGTTGTTGTTTGTGCCCTTTACCTACGACGAGATGCAAAAGATCTACCGCGCAGAGTTCCAGCAGAAGTAGGAAAACACATGTTTATTGCTGTATGGCTGTGTACCTGTTTGCATCACGTGCTCAATCAAGCCCACTATTTACATTTTTTCTCTCGCCCACTGTGTTTTCTTCCCCTAGCAAAGTCGGTTTTCGGCCATTGTTCTTTTTTCGATAGACGAATCAACTCACACTCTCTCACCGAAGCTCCGCCACCCACTGCCAGGCTCGCAACAGAACCCCACCACGGAATACCGCCACCACTGCCAACCGCCATTCCAACCAGATACCCTCTAATAGCACCACCTGTTGCCTCCCTCCCCTCAACTGTCTATACTGCCCCTGCCATGGTTGCCCTCCAGAAGCTAGCCGAGGGGACGGTTCTCCAGGTCGGCCGCCACAAGGCGACTATCAAAAAGTACCTCTCGCAGGGCGGCTTTGCCGACATCTACGAGGTGGCCATCGATCCGTTGGAGGAAGACTCCAATATCGGGTGTTTGAAGCGTGTTATTGTTCCTGACAAGAACGGGCTCAACACCTTGCGCAAGGAGGTTGACGTGATGAAGACGTTTCGCCATGCGCGCAACATTGTCAAGTACTACGACTCACATGCCGAGCGATTGGGGGACGGCACGTACCAGGTGTTGGTATTGATGGAGTTGTGTCCCAACAAGTCGTTGCTCGACTACATGAACGCGCACATCAAGACTAAACTTGCCGAGCCGGAGATTCTCAAGATCATGTTGGACATCTCGCAGGGTATTTACGAGATGCACAAGATGAAGCTCGTGCACCGCGACATCAAGATCGAGAATGTGTTGATTGACGCCAAGCACCGGTTCAAGGTGTGCGACTTTGGGTCCACGACAGTGCCCATGATGCCGCCACAGGACCAGCAGCAGTTTAACTTTCTCAGCCACGATATCTTGTACCACACCACGCCACAGTACCGTGCGCCCGAGATGGTCGATTTGTACCGCGGGTTCCCCATTGACGAGAAGGCGGATATTTGGGCGTTGGGGGTGTTTTTGTACAAGTTGTGCTACTACACCACGCCGTTTGAGGCCCAGGGCGAGATTGCCATACTACACGCATCGTTCCAATTCTTGCCAACACCCGAGTATTCGGGCGACCTCAAAAACTTGATCATCATTATGCTCCAGGAGAACCCGTTGTTCCGGCCGAACATTGTGCAGGTGTTGATGTTAGTGACCAAGATGGTGGGGGTGGACTTTGAAAGCTTGGGCTTGGGCGACTTTTACAAGACCGGGCCCTATAATTTCCAAGCCTTGCACAAGTACCAGGTGCATAAACAGAACGAGCTAATGCGACAGAAGCAAATGTACTACCAGCAACAGCAGCAGCAACAGCAACAGCAACAGCAACAGCAGCAGCAGATACCACTACAGATGCCCGCACAGGATGTTTCCCAATTACAGAACCCCAGAACTCCCAGCATACCACAGGAAAAGATCACCGTTGTCCCAGCACAAGAACCGGCGGCTGTTCTAGGTGGAGCCGGTGCCGCCAGCCTATCCCCCGACGAGGTGCTCCAGCGAATCAAGTCGCAAAAGTCTTCGGCTTCGGTCAAGAGCCTCGACATCCCCCAGGCAACCACGGGCATGTCGCGCGAGTCGCTTGCGGGGTTCAGTCTGTACGACGAGAAGGAAAGCGGAGACGAAGGGGAAGGGGCAGAGGAAGTGAAAAACATTGGAGACGGAGGTGCCAGTGTTGGTACTGCGGAGGACGATAGCGACAAAGACAAGGACCTTGTTGATGAGATTGCCGAGATTGAACAGTTGGAAGACGCCGAGCAGCGATACCCGTCACTTGACGAGCTCGACAAGGGCAACAGCGCCGTCGACAGTTCGACGCCGCACGGCCCTTCCAGGAGCACCAGTGTCAAGAACGCCAGCGTCGGGCGAGACGCGCTGGTGCCAAAGAGTTCGGGTTTCGATACAGAATATCACAACGCGGATGCCTGGAGCAAGCTGCAGGCGTCGTTTGCCATTGACAAGGATGCCCAGAAGCTCGCGGATGATATCTTTTCCGGTGCCGGCACACCCTCTGTTTCGGCCGTGCAGTCGCCGCAGCAGCCGGAGGCACGACAGGCGAACCAATCATATGGCGGCATTGCCCACATCCTAGACTTTTCCAGCACCATTGAGAAGCTTGACCTCAAGACGGATGTGCTGCAGAACAAGGATGCGTTGCCCAAGAAGGATGTGGCATCCCAGAAGAATGGAGGCGTGCCAATAGAGGCAAGCAACAACCCGTTCCCCTACTTGGTGCACTCAGATGTGGGTCACTCCAAGTCGGAAAACAGCTCGCAGCCGGAGGTGCACAAGAAAGGGAACCCATGGGGGAATTATAGAGCGGGTGGCAGCAGCGTTGACTTGTCGAAGAACGTGCTGGAAAAGGGGTTCCACGTACCTGCACTGGCGCCAGTGCAGGTACCACTTCAGGCGCCAGCAGCAACACCACAGAAAGCTCCATCGCAGCCTGAGCCAGCAGCAGCAGCACCACAACTACAACCACCGCAACCACCGCAACTGCAACCACCGCAACTGCAACCACCACAGCCACCAGTACAGGCACCACCACAATTGCCCGTGCTGCTGCCGATGCAGGTGCACGCCCAACTTCAGCAGGCTACACAAGTGCCGATAGCTCCGGTCAAGCCCCAACCTGAACCTGTGTTGGAGCCTCCCAAGTGCGGACAGCAGCAGCCGCACCGGCCCGACTTGAACGAACGTGCATCGGTGGCGCGCGTCGAGAGCAGTACCAAGCCGTACCAGGAGCCTAACTTGATTGACTTAGAGGTGGGCTTAGAGTCTTCGAGTGCCAACTCGTCCACGCTGATGCTCAACACAAAGCAGTGGAAGCTGGGCTTTGACTCCAATGTGTCGCTCATCGACTTGGAAGTTAAGGAGGAAAAATCTGACGGCGTGCGCCAGAGCAAGTCCGACAAGCAGGACAAGCCCGCGTTCAAGAAGCGTGTGTCGTCAGCACACAACCCGTCGCGGATCAGTTTACAGGAAGAGGTGATTGACTTTGCATCTGATGACGAGGACCCCAACAACGGGCCCGACATGAGTCGACTCAAGATCCGCAACTCGTTGAAGGCGCCCAAGTCGCGGACGTCAGGGGAGCACAAGCGGACGGACAGTACGAATAGCGAAACGAAAAAGCGGTTTTCGTTTTTTGGCGGCAGTTAGAATAGAAGACGAATAACCAGTGTGTGCTGTAGTATAGCTATAAAGGACACTACTTGCTGCATCCCCAGCCACCCTCCTCTTTTGCAGCTGGTGCTTATTCAGCTACATCGAAAATTTTTCTTCCCTCTCCTCCCCTCAACGGTTTTCACCAGCACATTTTTTTGACATCCCTTCTTTGCGATGCAGTCGAACAGGGACAACCACACCCAATGGACCAACAACGGCACCAACTCACCCAGCTTCTACTAGCGGTACCCGCGGAAATATTTGTGGAGGGCCTCGACTCCAAGGTAGCCAAGCCCATTTTGCGCATTCTCCGCGGTGAGTGTGCCGCCGTACCTGAGTTGAGCGACTTTAAGGAGATCTCCAGCGTGCCCGAGTTGCGGGCGATCTTGGACAGCTATCCCAGCTCCGGGGCCAGTTTATCCTCTGTGTTGGCCGATTACGTTGACCACTTGCAAAGTCTCTATGTCAAGTTTCTGGGCGAGAGCGCGGCGATCAGCATGCAGCTTTTGGCCATCGTCTTCTTGCAGATGTTTGTTCAGTCCAACTTCACGGGTCCGCCGGCGCAGTTGGAGGCACATGGCTTGTTCTTTCCACATGCAGATGCGAGCACGGTGCAGGCCGATGCTACTAAAGCATTGACCATCGAGGGCCAGCAGGCGTACGATCTCATGACCGACCCCGTGTACTTGATCTTGGCGGAGTTGTTGTTTGAGCGCTTAATGAACACCCCACGCGAGTTGTCGTTGTTTACTCCTGACGTGAGCAAGCGTGTTGATGGCGTGTTGGAGTTTCTGGCTCACGCCGTGGCCCATGTTGCTAAAACCAACGACCCTGTCGCAGCATCGCTTCTCTGGTGGCGCGTGCGTGCGTTGCAAGTGCACCTTTCCGTGGTGAGTGAGCCGCCAAGCGTGCTCCTGTCGGTATCGGGGGTGTTGCTCACGAGCGCATTACCCACAGCACTCGCGCCTACAGGGAATGCAGATCCCGAGTTACAGCGGTTGTTGCAGACGCAGTACTTGTTGGAGGTGGCGCGGGTGCACATTCACTCGCAAACGGAGCCCGCAGCGGTACAGCCGTTGGTCAAGGCCACGCAGCTCTCGGAGTTGAAGGTGTTGCTCTCGGGTGCCAAGGCTAAGCGGACAAAGTTTCAGCAGTTCTTCACCTCCAACTTAATTGTGTTGGCCAAGAGTGGCCGGAGCACCTTGTACGATAAAGCAGCAGCAGAAGCGGCCACTTCCGAAGGAGACGCCCCCGAGCACTTCCAGTTGGACTCCGACTTGCTCTTGGAAAAGCCACAGTACGAGTCGTTGGAGGACTTGGAGATTGAAATCGAGCAGGACAGCAAGCGGTTGCGCATCGACTCATTCTTGGCGCAGCAGGAGTCGCTGGGCGAAGACAAGTTGTTGCCGTTGGCCATGCGACAGGAGGATATACCGCCGGAGTTGAAGGTATTGGATCCCAACAACCAGCCAGCGTTGAACGACGTCGACACATTGCAGTTGTTGCTCCGGTTGGTGGTGCTCAAGCAGACGTCGCCCGCGAGCGATCCGTTGGTGGAGGAGGAGTTGATGGCACTTGTATCGCGCGTGTTGTACTCGAGCGAGAGCTTTAAGGTCAACTGGACGTTGTTCTCGCGCGCGTTGTGGGAGCGGTCGTTGTTGGAGACCAACAAGTCGCGCACCATGCACAGGGGCATTCTCCAGATGACGTCGTTGATTGAGGAGTTGGGAATCAAGATCAAGTCACGGATTGTGCCCCAATCACCAGAAGAAGACCCCAACGCGCATACGGCACTGCGGTTGCGATTCATTCACCAGTTACCGTTGCTCCCACAGTGGTTGATGGACGCTAAGTTGGCAGAAAAATACATGTCGATGGGGGCGCTCAAGTCGGCGCTTGAGATCTACGAGCGACTTGCGATGCCGTGTGAGGTGGCATTGTGCTACGCCACCGTGGGGCAGGAGTCGGAAGCGGCGGAGATCTTGACCACGCGATTGGCGGCGCACCCCGGCGATGCGCGCGCCATTTCCATTCTTGGTGATATCAGACAGGATCCCTCGTTGTGGGAGCGGGCGTGGGAAGTTGGCCACTACGCCAAGGCCAAGGCATCGTTGGCGCGGTACTACTATGGGCCGCCACCCACCTCCGGGTTGTCCAAAAACCTCGAGTTGGCCATCAAGCACATGTTTGAGTGCTTGTCCGCAAACCCGTTGAGCTATGAGAACTGGTACTTTTACGGGTGCTGCGGGCTCGAGGCGAGCCAGTTTGACCTTGCTGCCGAGGCGTTCACCCGGTGCGTATCGTTGGATGAGACCAACTCGTATGCGTGGTCTAACTTGGCGAGCGCGTTGCTAAAGTCCGACAAGACCAAGCCTGCGTTCAACGCGTTGAAGAAGGCCATTCGGTGCGGCGGCGAGAACCGCAAGTCGTGGCGCATCTACGAGAACTACATGCTCGTGGCTACCAAGCTCCATGAATGGAACGACGTGTTAATTGCGTGCCGCGAGTTAGTCAACATCCGCAAGGACGACGGCGACATTGCAATTGATATCCCGGTGTTGGAAAAACTCGTGGAGGTGTTGGTGGCCAGCGACTACAACGAAGCCTCACCGCTGCACTTCCAGACGTCGTGCGTAGACTTTGTGTGTAACGTGCTCCCCTCGGTGATCACATCGTCGGCGAGGTGCTGGCGTGTGGTGGCGCGGGTGGAGCTCTGGCACAAGAAGCCGTGGAACGCGCTCGAGTGCCACGAAAAGGCGTACCGCGCCGTGATGCACAGCCCTGAGCTTGGGTCGAGCGAGGAGGTGTGGAACGAGGTAGTGGACGCGTGCGCCGACTTGGTGTCGGCGTTTGAGTCGCTCGGTGAGTTGCCGGGGAAGCACGGCGCGGGTGACATGGTGTGCCAGGACTGGAAGTACAAAGCGCGGTCCACAGTGCGGTCGTTGATGTCCAAGGGCCGTGACATGTGGGAGGACTCGCCCGGGTGGGACCGGTTGGCGGAGATGAAGCAGGATTTGAGCAACTAGTTTATATCGCTGACAATACTAAAACAGTCGAAGCCAATGGACACCAGCCGTTTGGTGGAAATGGCCTGTCCTCTTTCGTCACGCAGAGCCTCCTGCTTGGCCCTTGTGTCTGGGCTGGATGCACTTTTCCTGGCGACGCCCACGATATAGGCGGCGGCGCGATAGACCAAGACCACGGGTCTAGCGGCGGCGCCGTTACTACCACCGCACCCGTCCAACTTTAACGAGTATGCCATGGTGAAAAAGAGGGCATGGGCGAGCTGGCCCAGCCACAACGACTCGTACCAGAACTGTGCCAACACCACGGTTTCCACTAAGCCAAACACAAACAAAAGCGCGTCCAGGATCGTCGACTTGGATGGCTGGCGCGCACTTCCGTGGCCGTCAAGCGACACAGTTCTGCACATGGCGAGTATCGCGTGCAAAAACAAAAAGAGCCCCTTGGCTCTTGTCTCGGACGACTCTAAGATGAGCACGCTGGCAATCAACATGCAGGTATTCTCGGCGCGGAGAAACGTCCAAACCGGGTTGGAGCCACCGGCATCGCTGCTGTTGCTGGCGTAAATGGTTTCAGATGCACCCTTGCGTCTTGGTGGGGAAATCAAGCTCATCCTTTTGGAAAGTGACGGTGGTCTCGCCAAGGCGCGCAAGTGTGTTTTGACCTGGAAACTGGCGGTCGCCACAAACCGGGCCACCGAAACGAGACCAATAAGATAGTAGGCGTGGTGCGACTTGGCGTTCTCACAGTACCGCAAGTAGAGCCAGATCACGGCACTGATAGCGGCAATGGCACTGAACCCGAACCAGAGCCCCTGAGGGCGGGAAATGGCACAGACAAGCTTAGACGTGTTTGTGGGCGGGGACTTGACGGAAACTAAGCAGGCGCGGTAGAAACCAAGCATGGAGGCGAGCTGGCGCATCATCCAACGGTAGAACCAGACGAGGAACATCAACTCGGGAATAAAGTAGAAGGCAAGCTGGACCGCAGACTGGGTCGACACGGGCTTAATCTTGACCATTCTGTGGTTGGTGGGAATAAGAACAGTATATGTGACTGCAAATAGAGAGACGGGGGAAAAAGAAGAGAAGGAGTATCGGAAAGTCAGGAGACAGAAGAGGAGACGCAAATGCAACTCTGTTTGTGTGGCTGCTATTAAAGAACGCAAACCGGCAGGGCCTGGTCGCTGAACGTCACCACCGATACACCCGCCCCCAACCCCGCCTGCCACTTCCTGGCTGACCCATTTTCCCCGACCGTTTGGCAGTTATTGGCTAAAAATAGTTAGGCCACCGAGGTCCTGCATACAGTTTACAATTTCACGCGTTATCCGGATTCAGCAATAAAAAGGAAAAAAAGAAACATGCGAAAAGTGAACACCACATAGCCTACAAAGCGCACACAACAGACAACAACACATTTCACACCACAGAACGCACCACACTCCCTACACACACAAGACACACACTCCTTGCATACAGCACACCACGTACACACACATACCAGCCATGGACGACAAATATATTGGACTCGCCTTAGCCATGTCTTCGTCGCTAGCTATAGGCACCTCCTTTATCATAACCAAGATGGGCCTCAAGGATGCGTCGGCCCGCAACGGGAGCTCGCTGGTGCAGGGACACGAGTACTTGCAGAACCCCATATGGTGGGGCGGCATTGTCACCATGGCTGTGGGCGAGATCGCCAACTTTGCCGCGTACACGTTTGCGCCCGCGATTCTTGTGACGCCCTTGGGCGCGTTGTCGGTGATTATCGGCGCCGTGCTCGCGGCCATCTTTCTCAAGGAGGAGTTGGGCACCTTGGGCAAGATGGGATGCGCCATCTGCCTCATGGGGTCGGTCATTATCGTGTTGCACGCGCCCCCCGACAAGGAGGTGGAGACGGTAGACGAGATCTTGGGCTACGCCACGCAGCCCGGGTTCTTGTTCTACTGCACGGTGGTGGCGTTGTACTCGTTGTTTATGATCTATAAGATCGCACCCAAGTACGGCTCGACCAATCCCATGATCTACTTGTCGATCTGCTCATCGGTGGGCTCGATCTCGGTCATGTCCATCAAGGCCTTTGGCATTGCCTTGAAGTTGACGCTCGGCGGAAACAACCAGTTCACCCACGTGTCGACATACTTGTTCTTGCTTGTGGTAGCGCTCTGCATACTTACCCAGATGAACTACTTCAACAAGGCGTTGGACCAGTTTGACACCTCGATTGTCAACCCGTTGTACTACGTCACGTTCACCACGTTCACCTTGGCGGCGTCGTTTATCCTCTTCCAGGGGTTCAACACCACCTCGGCCGTGGACATCATCTCGTTGCTCATTGGGTTCTTGATTATCTTCAGCGGAGTGTACTTGTTGAACATTTCCCGCAAGGAGAGCGACGGTCAGAACAAGGAGATCTTTGGCGTGCACAACTCCAAGGATATGGCGCCCTTGGATAACAGCGTCGGCGCCTTCTCCACCGTGAGGAGGTCGATGCAGTTGAACCGCACCGCCCAGCAGTACGACGACGAGGAGACGGTGGGGCTCCGTCGTATCGACAGCTTTGAGTTGGGCAGCGACGACGAGGACAGTATAAGGAACCACAGACACTAAAGGGGGAGGGGGAGGGGGGGGGGAGGAGGAGAATATAGAGTAAGACGATGGGAGATAGAAGGGTAAGAGTGAAGGTAAAAACTTGGCAGATCCTCTCTATTCGATATACATGTATAAATATACAGGCAGGTACAGGCACGCAGGCACATACACAGGCACATACAACTGTGTATGAGCACTAACTTGCTTAGGTGTATGCATATGTGCATGTGTGCATGTGTGCATGTGTGCATGTGTGCATGTGTTTGGGGAGAGCGTGCTCACACGAGCACGAAAGGTGGATAATCGTTGCTTCGCCTCTGGTGGTGGGGATAGATGTAGTGTTCGCTTAGATATCGTCAATATCCAAGTCGCTCCCGTCGTCCTCGTCATCATCGTCGTCGTCAGCACCAAACTCAAAGTTGACGTCGTCGTCCTCGTCGGCGCCAAAGGTGTCGGTCTCGTTGATCTTGGCGTTCTCGGGCAATTCGCCAACGTTCTTCAACGTTCTCGCCTCGTCCGAGTTGTATTTATGCACAACGTCACACTGGTCGTCTTGGAAGTCTCTCAAAGACACCAAGATAATATCGCCCTGGCCCATCCACACTTTCTTTCTCAACTTGCCTCTGATGTGGCCCATTCTCTTGATGCCATCGAAACAGCTGACCTCGATACGACCGTTACCCAACATCTTGGTGATCTGCGCGTACTCCTGGCCCTCTTCCTTGTAGATCAACTCTCTCTTCTGACCGGAGTTATCGTTCTTCCCTCTTCTTCTGTTCTTGCCGCCCTTGCCTTTGCCTGTTTTACCCATGGTGGACTCTGTGGTTGCTACTGAGAATGTACACTTGTGATGGAACGAACAAAAAAATTTTTTTATTTTTACTCACCTTTGGTGTTGTTGCGATTACGTAATACAAGATAGAAAAGAAAAGACCAGGAAACCACCCAATATCCAAAGCACCAGCACCAGCACCAGCACCAGCACCAGCACCAGCACTAGCACCACTTTCCCCTCCCATGGACTCGTTTGAAGCCGCTACGCAGTTTTCGCAGATATTGCGCACCTTGACGCCGTCGATACAAACGCTTGTCCGCGCCGCCCACTTTGCCTTGCGCAACAGCGACAAGGAAGACTACTTGTTTCCCACCATCTTGGAAGCTATCAACGACTCCAAGGTCGAGATCAACACCAAGTCCACCATCCTCCAGTTTATCGATGTGTTGGTGCACGAGTCATTGGTCCAGACGCGCTACGACTACCCCTATATCCAGAGCGTGAAGGCGTCGTTGCCAGACATTATCCAGCAGGTGTGTCCCGAGACCAACAACTCCAACTTGCACAACGCCTTCCTGTGCTTGAGCAATATCCTGAAACATTTCAGGGTGGACTGCCACGATGAAATTTGCCGTTACAACTCGGACTTGTTGACGGATAGCGACAGGAGCGCGATTGCCAGCAACGGCGAGTTCTCCAGGGCCGAGCTTGCCGCCAGCGACGACCCCTTGAAGCACGCGTGGCACCTCCTTCTCGAAAGAAAGAGGCAGAGCCAGTTCGAGCGCGCCAAGTTGTTGACGCATGCTCCGGCCGCAACCGACACCGTGGCCGAAGATGCCATGTTCCAGATCAGAGACCGCGGCGACAGGAGCAACAGCGTGTTGTCGAAGCGCCAGATCATCATGCGCATGGAGGACGACCGCGAGACACACAAGCGGTCCAAAGAGAACCTCTGGATGGTGAGTCGTATCAAGAGCGTGCAGTTTCCCACCGAACAGGAGTTTCTCGACTACTACTGGAACAAGTTCCACCCGTTGGGCGAGCAGGACCAGGCGGAGTTTTTCAACTCCTTGGCGGACTTAAATACCATGGTGGCCGCGAGCTATAAAGACAAGCAGTACTAAACGAGAATTCCCCCCAACAATGTTTTTGTACATATACATATGTAAGCACACCCTTTCTTTCAGCACATCCTTTCTCTCAGCACCGAGTTCTTCTCCCTTCCTCAGCTCATCCCAATATACGTAACAACTCAAGAATACCCCTGACACCACAGGTGGCCGACGTCTTGACCTCCCCACCCGTGGACCGCAACGTCACCGTCAATGTTTCTTTGACCTCTCCTGACGCCTTCAACAGGTTTATGTACTCATAGTTGGACTCGTCAATCGACGTGAGCCCGCCAGAGTAGAGCACCCCACCTACAAGGTGCTCACTGGGCACCGTGGCGTCGCGCCCGGCAATCGCCTGTCGGAATTGGTCAATGTGTGCGTGCACATACTCCTCATCCACCTTGGCCGAGTTGTAGAATGCCACGAGCAAGCGCAACGCCTTGAGGTTGACCTGCGTCTGCTGCACCACCACCGAGCCTCTAACCAACGTCGCATGCAACCCCTCGTCGGAAAACAACGTGTTGATGTGCTGGATGGTGTCACCCATGGCATCCAACGTGCGCTCGCGGTCCTCGACAAACGACTTACCGGCGTGGAATCGGATGGTGCTGTCCTGCACCTCGCAGAAGGAGCCGGGGAGCCGTTCCACCTTCGACTCGATTAACTGCGTCACCTGTGGCATCCACTCCTTGAGCTCCTGCTCGTTCACCACCGACACCCACTTCTTGGACCCAATAAGCTTGATGTAGTTGCCGTTCTCGGCCACGAGCCCGACGTTGGGGTACCGCTTGAACAACATATCCAACTCGCTCCGCTCCAAGTACGACATCAAGTACACGTACGTGTTGGTGCTCTCGACCAAGTCGGCTAGCAACAGCATCAACCGCCCCGGCTCCACAATGTTCACCTTGCCCGCGGATGACGAGATCTTGGGCGAGTACCCGCGCGAGCTCACACTCGCCGACGAGAGCTCCAAGCCGAGTACGATGATGCGCTTGCCGCCGCTCGTGGCCTGGCTGAACTTGCCAAACACCTGCCGCGTGAACGGCAACAAGGACCCGCTCTTTTGGTGGTCCAATGACCATGCCTGGTTGATGCTGGTGATGCATGAGAGCACCCAGTTCTTGGAGTCGCGCGTGCGCACCACGTTGTAGCAGTTGTGCCAGCGCTCGACCTTTTCCTTTTCACTCATGGTCAACAGCGTCTTGAACGCCTCGGAAAACTTTTTCAAATCCCACGGGTTGATAAGCAAGGCGCCACTCCCTTGGCATCCGAGCAAAGCCGACGACCCCGTAAACTCCGACAAGACCAACGGCGACTTCTTTTCGCTGGTAGCGACAATGAACTCATGGCACGTCAAGTTCAAGCCCTCGCGCATGCATGACACTACGAACGTGGCTGCCTCGCACTGCAACGCCAAGTACTGGTCAAAGTCAATGTCACGCTGCAACAACACCACCGGCTGCGACACCGAGATGTTTTCCGGTAACGAATTGATCCGCGACACGATCTTCATAATCTCCGACTCGTAGTTGGGGTCTTTGGATGAGCCGTCAATGCAGATCTCGATGAGCACGGTGGAGTCGATGTACTCGGGGTTGTTGCGCAAAAACATCTCGTACGCCAACAACTTCTGCTTGATGCCACGCAACCGGTCCATTTTGTCGCGCGACACAATGAGATTGTGGTTCTTCCACCGGCCGCGGATGAGGCTGCGCCACTCTTTGACGGAGTCGCTGCCCACCGTGGCAGCCACCGTGGGCAAGTCGATGCCCACGGGGCACGTGCACGCAAGCATGAAGTTACCGTCGTGCGTCACCCCATAGTCGTTGGTATCAGCGAGCAACAACCGGTTGCACGTCTGCATAAAGTGACGCACGTATTCGGTGGTCTGGAAGGCGATGCAGTTGGCGCCCAACATCCCCTCGAGCAACTCCTTGCGCTGGGCCAAGCACCGGAACACTTCTGAGGAGGGGAACGACACGTGCAAGAAGAATCCAATCTTGGCATTGGGCAACTGCTCGCGCACCATCTTGGGAACCAACAACAAGTGGTAATCGTGCACCCAGATCATATTCTGTGGATCATCAGGGTTGAGGCCGCCATTCACCTTCAAGTAGGTCTCGACCAACTTGTCGGCAACCAACTGGTTCAACACAACATAGTGGCTCCACGAGTGCTCCTCAAATGCCTTAGACTTGGGGTCGTCGGGGATCTGGTAGTGCAACGTGGGCCACAAAATCTGCTTGCAAAACGACTTGTAGTGGCCCTCGAAAGTGAGGTCGTCAGGAAACACTGCCTCGCAGTTGTAGCTATTGCTCAAATCCTCGGCAATCTCGTCCTTGACCTTGTTGGGAACATCGTCGCTGGGCATGGCAATGATGCCCACCCATCTGGTCTGCTCCAACGTTCCAGCCTCAATCGACAAGTTGACGGCTTTGTTCAACGAGCCGTTGCCATTTTCAGCATGGTTAATCTCCCAGGGAGCGGTTTCAAAGATGTTGAAGTCATCGCGCAACTGCTCCTCGACCCCAGGGTGCGAGTAGCCGCCAAAGGGCGCTAACCGGTTCTCGTTGCGCCCGTGCACCATGTCGCTGAAGCACTGGTCGAACGTTTCGTCCTCGTAAGAAGGTTGTGGCAATGTGGAAGAGGCGACGCCAGAGGCAGCAGAAGCAGTAGTGGCGGAAGCAGCGGAAGCGCCAGAGGTTGCTGGACTGGCAAGAACGGTCGCACCGGGGATCACCACCGGCGTGATCACGGTGCCTGGGTGATCATTCACTGCGCCCGCCTCCTCTGAGGCCAACGAGTTGGTCGAGCTGTTAGCGTGGAGAGCAAGGCCCGCAAAGGGTCGCTGGAGGCCTGAGGTTCGGCGCAAGAGAGCCGGTTTCAGCGCCAGCGGCACCAATGACGCCAAGTTGGGCGACGACAAACTCTGCACCCGGTTCATCTTGACTCCCGGCACACCCATGTTGTCGGTTTGTCTCTTGGGCTCGATGATCAGGCTCTCCATCTTCACGTTGCTGAACCGGTTTTTGGGCTGGATAAGGTGGTCGTTGCCCTGCGGCTTTTGCCTCCGGCTGTAGAAGAAGCCCTCAGGAGAGTCGGGCCGCACCGCTTGGTCCCGGCGGATCTGGTCAAGACCTCTCGACGCCGGCGCTATTGGGGTCGGCTGTTTCGACAACGAGGGGAGGAGCAACGAGCTGGCCGAGGCGTTCGAACCGGCGCCGGCGCCAGCGCTGGGGACCGCAGTGGGGATCCCGGCAGCACCGGCAGCACCAGCAGTACCACCGACCGACGAGATGGACGACGCCGTTGTCGTCTGCGACAACTCAATGGGGCTCCCGGAGTCTTGCAACGACTGCAACTCTGACGTACCCACATGGAAGTGCACGGTGTAGGGAAGAAACCTGAAAATGCAATGTTAGTATCCCACCGGGTGCTCGGATTAAGGGGTGAAGGTCCGGAAAGGAGGGGCGGGCAGGAGAGGGCCGCGCCGAGGATACATACAATGACCCAACAATGATTGGCATGGCGGGCACAGTAGTTTGGTAGGGATAATTGACTGGGGTGGAATCAGCTTAGAGGAATGTGCTCTTAATGTGACGCTAGTTTGTGCTTATGCTTATGCTTGTGTTGGTGTGGTGGTGGTGGTGGATAGGGGAAGTTATGCAAGTGTGCGACTTTGGCGTGCGTGTGCAGTATTTATATTGTTTGCCAAATTGTTCATAAGGGGCCCCTGAAAGTTCCATGTGCGGGCGTGGGTGGTGTGGTGTGGTGTGGGATGTGGGTGTTTTCTGGGCTGTGCGGCGCCAGTGAGGGGGGAGATGGCAAGGCGTGCAGGCAAGGCCGCAATAGTAGAAAAAATATGGCAGACGGAAGATTATTCTGGAAGGAAATAGCAACCTAGGAGTTGATTGCGCTAATTTTTTGAGGATACTTAACACCCCTTACACCCTTTGCACATTACCTTGAGAAACCGTCAGGCCATCGCAACAGGTGCTACTGCGAAAGATGGTCCGTGTCTCACTCCATCTACCCACTACCCACACTAGTGTCTCTTTTCTCAAGCTTCCTGCCTATGCAGGATAAGGATGGTGGCTTTTCCCACTACAACTCTATGTCCTCCATGTCGTCAGACGAAATGTCATCCAACGCCGCATTGATGTCGTTCTCAATGTCGATATCCATCTGGTCTTGCGGTGGTGCAACATCAGTGGGCGGTGCAGCAGCAATGGTTTCTTCCTGGCCGCGCTCTGCCGTCTCCCCGTTTTCTTTATGCAGCAGTTCGGGTCCTGCTTCCGCCACCCCATTGGCTTCCACCGCGCTTGTCTCCGCGTCCTTGGTTTCCACCTCGGTACTACCATCAACCACAAGTGGCTGCTGCTCACCACCAGCAGTCTCAAACTCGGGAAAATCATCCATATCGCTCTCGTCCGACAGCGACTGCACCGCGCTGGGATCAAAGTTGAATCGGATCTCGTGCCGCTGCATGCTGGCCGCGCGCTCCTGCTCCCGCCGCTCCACCAACCGCCGCAGCTTCTCCTCGCGGTCCTGCTCGGTCCGGCGCACCACTGCCACCACATCGCGGAACCCATCGGCAAGGATACCGGCAAACTGCTGTCTTATCTCTTCTGTGGACTCTCGCGTCGCATACGGCGAGTAGTGGAGCTCTGCTTCCATGTATATGTTGCGTTTGCGCTTTTCCCGAATCCTGTCTGGCCGCATCAGACGCCGCGCAAAGAGCTGGCGGCGCTTATTGGCGTACTCCACAATGTCAAACCTGGAACCGCTTTCGTTGGCTGGGGCAATAGTCTCGTCCGTTGCCGCCTCTTTTGCTTCCACTGTTGTATTTACCTCCGCCACCTTCTCCTCCAACTCCCGCTCAAACCTTTCCTGCCACTCGCGCTCGTCTTTGTCCACCAAGTTGTACAAGCTCTGCTCCGTGAGCCGCGACTCCTCCGTCAACTTCAACCGTAGCTCCTTCAAGTCGGTGATGGTCGTCAGATACTCGGGGGTGTTTTGGTACGTATAGTCCGGCGGCAAGTCGGGCATGTACGGTGGGATGTGCCCCGGCCGTTCCTTCATGCACGGCACGAGCTCGGTTATGGCATACGACTCGTTGCCAGACCCCGTGCCTGCACCCGTCTCCTCCTGTTGTTGCTTCTGCATGCGGGAAACCTGCGCCTCGATCACATTGAGCTGCTGTCTATGCGGACACGCGCGGCTGGCCTCAATCTCCTCCACAAAGTCGGCCGTGGTAAAGTTCTTAAGTTTGAGCAAGAGCTTCACATCGCCCAACGACGGCTGCCTTCGCCTCTGTATTCGCGTATAGTCCGACAAGTCCGATAAGACGTTGTTCAAGAAGCGCACGGCCACGTCCGTCACCTGGTCGAGAAACTCCTGCGTGCACCGCATGTGCCTCTGCTGTAGCATCACTGCCACCACCTTGGAGAGTTGCACGTCCATGGGCGAAACAGCCGTGACACGCTCGCCTTGTTGCGAGGAATGATCTATGGTAGGCATATATGTGTGTGTATTGTGTGTACACAACGGTGTCCATCAAGGTTTTGTTATTTCTCGTGCACTAACTATTTTTTCTCCTCCCTTTTGGCTGTTATTGCTGGCTCTTACTTTGCTTTCAGTAGCGATTGAGTTGCACACATATCAAACTATACAGAAATACAAACTCATACACTTCCCCATCTCTAGTTGCCGCCCAACAAGTACTCAATGGCGCCCTGGACGCTGCCGCCGGTTCTGCGCAACGCCTCCACATTTCTGTCAAAGTCAAAAAAGCCCATATCGTTCAATTGCCTCAACTGGCTCTCGTACCTCTCCTCGGGGGGTCTGGTGTCGTGAGGCGCCTGGGCCGCGGGGTTGGCTCCACCAAAGAACGCCATAGGGTCGATGGGAGGCACCCCATTGGGGAATAGACTGGCAAATGGGTTGGCGGCAGCACCAGCATTGGGAGCAGCACCGGCATTGGTGTTAGTGTTGGTGTTGCTGCCGTCACCAGTCTCACTGACAGGCCCTTCAGAGGTGGGGGTGGCGCCGGGGGCGGGGAAAGCACTGCCCGCCGTACCGGCATTGCCGCCAAACAAGTTTGCGCCGCCGGCACCGCCGGCGCCACCGCGACCCATCTCCATCATTGACCTCATCAACTGCGGGTTCGACAACATCTGCCGGAAAAAAGGGCTCTGTAACATCTCCCTCGCCTGCGGGCCCATCGCGCGCAACTGTGGGTTCTGCTGGATCATAAAGTCCAACATCTGCGGGTTGGACAACATGGCGTTCATCTGCTCCTGGAACATGGGGTTGGACATCATTTCGGAGATCTGGCTGGGGTCAGGCATGCCCGTGTTCATGCCGCCGTCGGGGCCAAACATGGACGCCGAGGGCAACTGCGAGTAGCCCGCGTACCGCGCTCCTGTCAAGTCCGCCAACGGGTTGAACGCGCCCTGGCCGGCGGCAATGTTGGAGGGCACAGCCTGGGTCGCGCTTTGACCACCAGTAGCGCCAGATACGGATGCAGAGGTGGCAGTGGCGCCGCCAGCATTAGTGCTCCTCGTGGCATCCGCACCGCCGGCGCTCTTGACCAAATGAACGGTGTGGCCGCTCTGCACCTTATACGAGGCGACCGTCTGGTCGTCCTTCAACACCTTGCCGGAGTAGATCAACCGCTGCTGGACGGCAGGGATGTCAGCCTGTTCCGCGACTTTTTGCTTCAACTGGAGCACGGTGATTGTAGGGTCAAATGTGACCTCGTACTTCTTGTCCCCAGACGACTTGATTGTGATTGTGATATCCGACATTATTGGGTTGTGTATATGGTCAACAAGGCGGTTGTTTGGATGTTAGGGAGGATTGACAAAATGTTGGTGTGTGTTGATAAAGAACGGACTGGCGTGTGTGTGGTCTCCCCGTCTGTGGGCTCTTTTTTTCCAGTACCTTCGCTCAGCCCTCCACTTTTTTTGCCTCCCATCCAAGCTCGGGATAATGAAACGAGGGAGTGTGTACACAGGAACACGCAGCACAACCACATCACGCTACCACGCCTCCACCCAATGTTCTAAGATTAATACATTAAAACGAAGTTGCTACTTTCCATTACCAATGGGATCCCGCTAGTCTCGAGGAACCAGCTCCAAACGACAGCGGGGAAAAATCCATTTTCCTTTTCCAATCAGGGCGACTTGACCTCAACGCGACAGCCGCACTCCAAGCAGCTGTAACCCTCGGTGCCGTCCTCGAACTGGGTCTTGCCCTTGCTCTGCATCAAGGACCACTCGCCCTTGGCGGGTACCTTCTTGCAGTTTGTATTCAAGCACCGTGCCGACGTCTTTTTGTACCGCAACCCGCACGAGTTGCACAACTGGCCCTCCTTGATGGACCAGCTAGGTCTCCAGCAGGGAGATTCCGACGAGCCACAGGAGATGCACACCCTGGGGGTGTGATGGTGATGGCCGTGACTGTGGCTGTGGTGGGACACTTGGTGCTGCTTGGGCGGCGACTTGATCAAGTCCGACCGCGACTTGGTCTTGGGCGGCGTAATGGGGATGAACTTGTGCGTCTGCGGCGTGGCAATTTCCGATAAGGATGGTAAGGGCGTCTGGTGCGTTTGGAAGGTGTATGGCAGCGGGTACTGCTGGCGGGGGCGCAGCACCGGCTGCATGGGTGTGGTTATGAGCGAGGCCGTGGTAGGGGCAGTGGCAATGGTGGTGGTGGTAGTGGTGGTGGTATTGAGATGGAGTGGCGAGTTGTAGACGACAGGACTCGTATATGCGCTCTGTGGAAGTGAGGGAAGACGCACTGAAGGGTGAACTGGTGGGTGCAGTTGCACGGAAAGAGATGAGGAGGAGGAAGGTGCTATGGGGATGGGTGCAGTGGTGGCCGCCAAGGCGGCCACCACCGGCGGCTTTGAAAGTGACATTAAGGACTGGGCCAACTCCAAGTACTCCGGGTACTTTTCGACGTCCTTCATGTATGCCAGATTGAGGTAGGTGTAGTTGGACTCGTAGGGGAAGTTGATGTTCACACGTGGGAGCTTGGGCTGCTGCTGGATCTTGGCGCTCAACTTGGAGTCAAAGTTGGGCTTGGCGTGCTTGTTAAGGTAGTTGTACTGGTTGAGGTGGAAGTGCTTGGACTCCTTGGCGATCTTGTCCAACAACTCGTACCGCCAGTTCTCGTCGTTGGGCTTGTATGTGTCAAAGTAGTCGAGCGAGACCGTGGGGGTGATAGGGTTGAGCCGAAGCGGCGTCTTTAGGGACACGGGTGCCAAGTTTAAAGCGGCAGCGATGCTAGGGAGTTTGGTCTTCTGCGCAGGCGGTGACGCGGCGGGGGACGAGTTGGGCGAGTTGGAGGGGCTTAACGGGTTGAAGAAGCGCTTGGTGGGAGATAATGAACGGGACCTGAGTGTGGAGTTGGGCTTGAACGTGGTCTTGGCAGCGACACTGTCTGTATTACGCTTGCTACCACCGAACATCGCCTCATAGGGAGGGCTGGGAGGGCTGGGTGGCGCTGTGCGCGACCGTTTCAAGGCCGATGTGTGCAAATCGTCGCTATACGACCTCTTGTTGCCCCGGTGGTGAAGCTCCTGAATGCGGCTGTTATTATGGCTGACCCCTTGGGCAAGCTCGAAGCTGCGGGATCTAGTGTGGAAGTGATCGTTGACCATGGCGTGTTGGACTAAACTCATAATCAGATTGACAGGGGGGTGGGCTCACGAAAAGGGGGGTGGAAGGCGGAAGACACGAAAAAGTAGTGGACGTGGTAGCTGTTGAGGGGAGTTGCAAAAAAACGCACTAGTGATGTCAAGGGGAGTGTAGGCGCCGGTATGGGTAGTGCGGCGTTGTACAAATCGGGTGCTGGTGCTGGTGCTGGTGCTCTGGCGGCTGCGTGCAATTAGAGTGCGTGATTGATCCGGGTGCTGCAGTGTTGTTCAGTGTTACCGCTTCCCTGCGAAATCTGGTTTGGGAAAAGTAATGACGACAGGGGGCGAGCAAATGGGGGAAAAATGATCTTTCTGGTTTGGGGAGGGAGAAAGAAGAACGAGACAAGAAAGACAAGGGAAGGGAAAAATAAAAACCAGGTGATGAAATTCAGGAGGTGAAATTGGGTTGGCAAAGCGAGGGTGTGGGCTGCAGAAGCAAAGAAGAAGGACTGGCTTGACTTGACCTGGCTTGGCGAGAACTAGTAGTTGCTGTGAAAGTCGTGGGCATGGGGCGGCAGCAGCGGCAGGGGGTCTGTATTTATATGTGCCCATACTGACGCATCGTGCTACTGCGGGCGTGTTCCTGAAATCAAACGACAAGCCATTTTTTCTTTCTTTGTCAGTTTCTGATTTTGTGTGCTGGTGGATCTGTGCTTGGTACTCGCCCGATTCGGAAACAGTTGTTACGAATTGAGACACCTCTTCCAGCGCGCATACGAGAGAGCCACTCCTCTGCTTTTCCCTTCCCCTGCCACCACCAGAACAAGCACCCCACCCACGCACAGACGCACGCATGCCGCTTTCACTTGCTTTTAGTGCACAATCACGCTGAAAGTGTTCTTTATAGTTTAGTGCGTATGAAAGGAAATTCACCACTGAGCCAGCCTTCTAGAGAAGAGTCTCCTATTTCTCTGCTTCTTCTTGGAACCCAACAGTTGAACGGCCTCATGGGTAGAGAAGTTGAGCAATGGCCACACACACACACACACGCGCGCGCGCGCGCGCGCGCCGTGTACGTCACCATTCTGAATTCCCTTTCCCTTCTACTCCCGCCCCTTTTGCTTAGTATTTCCGCCAAAAAAAGTGGCCAGGGCACATCCTGGCGTGGCTTGCTGCTGTTAAAGCAGAGAGAGAAAAAATACTTCCGGTTTTTGTGGCGCTCCTCTGCTTGAAGAAAACCGATCAATGCTGGCCCAGGGAGAAAAAAGAAGCTGACCCAAAGAAAACTACCAGCATCAATTCAGGAAGCTTATCTCCTTCTGTTGTCGTCCCCCGCCTCTCTCAAAGGAGATGGTCCCGTGTCTCCAAAAATAGATTCCATTTCAAGTGCACATGGTGCTGTAAACAGTAAACACAGACGTTAGCCGCTTCTGTGTGCTCAATTCTTATTGATCTCTTCCTCGGCCTTGTGCTCAACCTCGTTGCCGCCAATCCCACCAGCAACGCCGCCAGCAATGTGGCCGGCGCCACCCAAGCCCAACTTGTCCGCGACCTTGTTGCCCACTATCGACCCAGCAACCGACGATGCGATATCCTTAGCCGCTTGTCCCTTGTCCGACATAGTGATGTAGTTTGTTATAGTATACTTTTTCTTTGAGTTTGAGTTGGCTTGGTTTATGGTTTATGGTTGCTGTGGAGAGGGAGAGGCAGCCAGGGCTTTTTATATGGCTACAGCCACGGCTCCCAGTTTTTTTCCTTTTTGCTACGCCCACCGTATGGTTGCTCTGCGTTTCACTAGCCGCACATACCAACATTCGAAGGGAAGGCTCACGTGAAAGGATATAGGAAGCCGCGCATGTGGAGGAGGGGGCAGTGGTGTTGCTGCTAGAGGTGTTTCTACCGAATTGGCTGCCCTACAAACCGTGCCATGCGAGTCCTGAAGAGAACCGAAAAAAAATTATCAAATCAATTCGGAGACAACCATCTACCCACCCATGTCATCACAGCTCGATCCAAGTAAGTATACACCAGCACCAGCCTCTTTCCTTCGCATCTCACACTAACATCCAAAATCTCTAGCTCCTCAGATAGAACCCTTTGTGAAAGCTCTCTTGGCCACGCTTGATGCGCCGTACATATCGGCCACGCAGTCGTTCCCCAACGTCGAGGCGTATGCCACCCAGTTCGCTTCTACATTGAAGCGCGACTGCGCCATTATCGTGAACGGCAAGCCCATTGTGCCCACGCCGCAGGAGGATGCGCGGTTACAGTTTCAGAAAAAGTGGCTCCATATGCCGCTAACGACGCACCAGTTGACCTCGTACGACGCGCACTTGATCCCGGGCACCGGCTCCTTTGTCGTCCACTTTTCCACCAAGGTCAAGTTTGACCAGAGCGGCCGGGACAGGCTTGGCGAGTCTGCCGACTTGATCCAAGACAGGTTGGTGAAACCGCGCGCCGTGTGGGGCTCGTGGTTCGGCGTGGACGTCAACCTAGTGGTGGACCAAGGGTTGGCGGGGGAGAGCATCAGCAGCTTTGACTACAGGTTCACGTATGCGCCACAGGATAGTATATTGAAGTTTTAGATAATGGCATTGGCGGCAACAAACTCGTTGAGCAACCGGCCAAGGTAGATGTCGGAGTACGTGGTGGGCTCGCTGCGCACGCTGTAGTTCAACTCGCGCAACGCCCATAAGATGTTGCGCGTGATAAATCCGTAGAATACGAGGTTGACAGGGCCCTCCTCGTCGTTGCCAAACTGCACGCTCTGTACCACGTTGGGCACGGGGAAATTGACCACCGCCCGGTGCAAGGTATCGTCGCCGTCGCTGCCAAAGTCGTCGTGCGTGACATAGCCCTTGGATAGCCTGGCGGCAGCCGTCATCAACGGGGTTTGGTCGAGCATAGCAGGAGCAGTGGCACTGTCGCTCCTACTGGTTTCCACCACCACCGAGTACTGGTGCGGGGGCTTCAACCGCGATGTCGCAATGTACTTTGCCTCATTGAGCTTGGCCGTCACCTTCGTTGCCACGCTCTTGGGCACAGTGATGTTGACCCACAAGTTCTCAAACGGCGACACAATGTACTGCGAGTCGACCGTGTAGGGCCCCTTGTAGAGGTCGTACCGGATCGAGCCCGTGTTGATGATAATGATCCGCTCCGCGCCATCTCCCGGAAGCGTTGGCAACACCCGCGAGGTCAATAAGTGGAAGATGTTCTTGGGGTGGTCTATGGGGACATAGTCGACGTAGTAGTTGCTCTTGACGTAGCCGATGGGCGTGTCCAACTCAAGGCGTGCGCGTGTATCGTGAATGAGCTTTGCTACGCGCTTCCCCTTGCGCGTGGCAAACGTGTCGCGCGTGGTGTTGGTGTGGTGCACGAACGAGTCGAGATTGAAATCAATGTACGTGCGTGCGAATCGGTTGTGGAGACTTGTCTCATTCAAGCCGACGCTGACAAACCCCGCGGTCTCGCAGTACCGTCCGCTCTGCAAGCCCGTGGACAAGTCGTCAAACACGGTAAAGTCGCGGATATGGCTGTGACCGCCAAAGTACTGCACAACGGTGTTGGGAAAGTACTGGCGGAGGTGGCGGTGCAAGTGGTAGAGCTCGGGCCAGTCGTGCGAGATGGGCGTGTGGCCCGCCACCACAATCAAGTCCACCTTGCCCTGGTACTCATGCAACACCTGCTTGAACCACGGCTCGTCTACGGCTACACCAATGGGCGTCACGCGCGTGCCGTTGTTGGCGCGGTTAAAGTCAAACAAGAACCCAAACGCCAACACCCGAACCCCACGCACGGGGGTGGCAAAGTACCGGTACCGCTGGCCAAAGGGCACAAACGAGCCGTTGGCAAGGGCGTACTCCACGTTTGAGCTCACGTAGTTGTCGCCAAAGCGTGCCGCCACCGTCTCGTACTCCTGCCGCGAGTTCGCCCACTCGTACAACTCGTGGTTGCCGATGGTGATGATGTCGTAGTGCTGCCTGATAAAGATGGGCGTGGACCGCGCGCCGTTGGGCACGGTGATGTCGCTCAACCCGTTGCCATCGTGGCGGTCGCCCGTGTCCACCACCAAGAGGTCCTGGTTCTGGCAAGCGGCAATATCCCGCAAGTGCGCGGTGAACGAGACAAAGTCGCCCCAGTTGGCGTTATACTGCTTCTGGTTAAGGTGCCCGCTATACCACCCGTGGGTGTCGGTGGTGTGCACAAAGTTGACGTCGTTCCACTGGAGATCGCGGATGGTCGCATCACCAGCCAGTGGCTGCTGAAAGTGCAAGAGGAGTGGCGCCAATAGCTGCGGCAACAACATGGCAGACAGCAAAGATAAGGAAGGAAGGAAGGGGGTGGGTTGGTTGAAGGATGTGGCAACGGAGATTGCTCGTTTTTTGCTTCCCACCATAACCGCCACAGTTCCCCTCATTTTTCTTTTTGGCGTCCTCTTCTCTTTTATTTTGTTCCCTCAAATGTGTGTATGTTTATTATATATGTACACGCTTAGGCAATCAAACCCTGCTGGGTTCTTCTTCTGTCTCTCTCCTCGGTGATGGACAACTTGATACCCTTGCCCTTTGGCAAGGAGACCCATGGCTTGCCGGCCTCGGCACCAATGACAAACACGTTGTTCA